>JAWLRI010000337.1:162871-301433 GCA_034781795.1 Crypturellus tataupa | reverse complement strand
CTTTTTTAAAATAATAATGGTTTTTTTTTTTTTTTTTTTTTTTTTTTTTTTTTTTTTTTTTTTCCTGATGAGTGCATGTACTGGAGCAACGGGATGGGGCTGCAAGCAGAGCAGTCTGGCAGGAGCAGTGGAATAATCACCCTTTTATGAGCAAGAATGTAGTATATTAATGGGTGCGATTTTGTTAGCAGCCAGGACAATAACAAAATCAAAGTCTTGCTGCTGAAACGAACACAACTTCAGTCACCGTGGCAGTGTCTTACTCTCATGCAAACGTAGCTCCACGGGTTGTTTCCCGGGAGGAGCTGCTTGGACAGAGGCATCGCTTGGCACCTTCTTGCCTTTACAGGGCCGTCAGCTGGCGCAGTTAGGACAGAAGCACTCAGGTGGTTTCGGAGGTCTTGTGTCACCTGCAGCTCATTGTGGTGCTGTTTCTCCTCAGTACATGGCCCTTGGGAAATGCTCCCCAAGCTTTGCGTCATGTACTGTGTGCTACCAAGTCATCGCTGACCATCACCCGCCAGTCGGGATCTGCACGCTACTGGGCATTGCTATTCCTGTTCAGCGCCCGCTGGGCACCAGGAGCCCGGGCAGGTCTAAGGGTGCTGCCGTCACCAGAGTCTGCGTGTGGCTCGTGGACAGGGGGCAGGGCCGGCCGCAGGGCGCTGCTCACTGCTCTGTGTCCCACCCGCGCCCCAGCGTACACCCCTGCAGACCTGTGTTTTGGTTTGTTATGGTTTGTGCAGAATAACACTCATTAGCAATTTATTGCTAATATTTTCATTAGAAACTTAACCCCCCTGATTGTCCTTTTAAGAACTGCATTTGGATTTAAAAAATAAAAAATAACTGAAGGTGTAGATAGAGCTGAGATACGAGGGAAAATAAACAACCTTCCTTCCCCAGAAAAACCTTCAGGCTGGACCGAGCTGTGTGTGCATGGCAAACTGTCCCACACCTTGCTGCCGCTCCTGATTTCTCCAGTATCTCTGACTTGCCTAGGGGAGGTAGCCTCATTTGGATGTCATCCATGCTGGGGATTGCGGTCCCTCCCTGTGGGATGCATGTTGCTCCAAGAAAATGCTGTGCAGGTTTCTTAAGAGCTCCCAAGCAGGACCTCTCCTAACAGCCTGCACAACTGGTGATATCAGATTCAAGCACGTGCTGTTTGCCAGCCCTTCCTTGAGTTTCATCAATTCGGCAGGCAGCCCTGCAGAGGTTGACCAGAATGGGTTTGCTCGTTGGGGACATCCTGTTGCCTGAGGTTTTCATGTCTGAACGAGCTCGGGGAGTTTTAGCAATGCCTGACAGAGCAGTGAGAGCCAAGTGGTAGACGCCACCTACGGAGATGCCGTTACCACCAAATGCTTTCGAGGTTGTGTATAGAGAGAGCCCCTTGGTCACAGCAAAAGTACCCAGATGGCCTTGGGATGTAAGGGACAGGGCGCGGGGCTGGGTGGAGCGTGGTCACGGCGGAATGTTCTCCGGGTCCTGCTGAACTATCCCATGGCAATAGTGAGGGGAGCAGGCCGGACGGACTTGGCGCGACCCTGCTGCCACCAGCAGCTTCACAGCGGCTCTGACGTACCGAGGGCCGGGCCCGGGCAAGGGTTCCTGCCTGGGAAGCAACTGGGGTGCCTGGGGCTCCTCTCAGTGAAAGCTCAAATGGGAAGGCCAAGCTCTGTCTCTCACCACGTCTCTGTCTCAAGTGAATGCAGATCCCTCTGGGGCCCTCACCAAAGTTTGTGCTCTGTGAAATAATACGCGAGTGCAATGTGGTGGTTGAGTAAACTTTTTTTCTATCATCTTTCCCATCTTCCATTTTCTCCTGTTCCACAAGATGGCATTGCAATCTAATGGCCCTTCACAGGCACCCAGGTAGGTCTCCCTGATGTTCCCTTTGCCTCCTCGAGAAGGTTATTGAAGATGCTGAAGGCAGCACCTAGGCTACCATAAAGTTAGTAGTAATTTTCTTTCTAAGCTATATCTTAGCAAGTCACCAAGATACCTGAATCAAATGCAGAGCTTTGCCAGACAAACTGGTCGGAGTTTTCTGGAGTTTGTTTTAAAACAAGGCAGATTGGATTATATAAGGTTTCCTCTAGAAAGGAATGATTCATGCAGGCTGTGGCCTTTTCCTGCCAGATTCTACGATCGCTCTGTTCTAAGTTATAGTTATTTTTGCCATGGATTTAATTTGCTTTATAAATTATGGATGGCAGTTACTCAGGTTTGTTCCTCTGACGTACGTTGTGTGTTTAGATGAGCAAGTCTCCATCCTTTTTTTTTCTTCTTAGTGCAGTGGAGAAGTTGGTGTAATGTGACATTAAATCAACCTTTCCTGCAATCTGATTCTCCGAAAACTTACACCAATGTTCCTCCCGGGTGCTGCTCCGACAACTGCCTTGGTTCTGAGTCACCTGTCCATGCTGGTATGTGAGCAGCTCTCTTCGCCAGTTGGATTTTCCTGTGTGGCTTTTTTCCCATCTTCTTTCAGTTTCTTCCATTTTAAGCAATTAAGCAGAAGAGTTTGTATCAAGCTGTTATCATAGGAAGAGGAGAAACTTTAGCTGAAGCTGACATGAATCTGCTGGATAATCTGGGTTTGTCACTGCCGCCCTCACCGGCTGCTGGTGTCCGAGTGCTGCAGTGGCCTGGGAGCAGCAGCAGCTCAGGGGCCGCAGCACAGCACGGGCAGCACGGCGCGGGCAGCACGGCTGCCCTCGCTGGACCATCGCTGTCTGACCTCTCTCAGTGTTTCGTTCCTCTGGCCCTGGTTTTACTCCTGGTGAGAACTCGAGCTGACTTGGGGCAGGTGCTGCAGCGTGGTGGAGCTGAGAGCCCCACGGCCACAGCATGCACGTGCGGCCGCCCTGCTCCTGCTTTGCCCTTGCCCCCTGGCTTCCAGCCTCACTGGCTGACTGAAGCCGAAAGCTCGAGATGGAGGTCACCGAGGTAAGAAGCTCCTCTCGATTTACCTGACCTTCCTCACTCATTAGAGGAAAGACCCAATTAAGGTCCTGCTGGGGGAGAGCATACAGGGTGCACTCAGTTCTCATTAGACACCAGAGGGTCCTCCCCTCAAGGCGTTAGGCCTTGAGATGAGGGAGGGAATGCAGCTCCGCTAGTGCTGCCGAAGGAACATCTTTTGAAGGAGCAGCACTTGTAGTAGTTTGCTAACCGAAGGGGTTGGTCCGTTTCGTTGCCTTTGCCATCTTGCCTTCCCAGTCCATGAGCCACTGTTCGTCTCCCGTGTTAGCTCTGAGCCTGCACGGAGCAGCCGGGGAGGAAGGTCGGCAGCTGCATGCGGGACGCGGACCCCAAGGCGTCCCGCTGGGCACAGCTGAAGGCCCCACGGGCCGAGGGCCCTGTGCTGGGCCGCATGGTTGCGCCCAGCAGGCAGCTCCGCACTCCCTCGGGCGCCGTTTGTCCCCTCCATCCCCTCCAGTTTGTGCTCTGTGAATGCCTTCTCCTTGTGCATTTTGTATTAATAGTTTAAGCATTTGGCCTAAAATTGTTCATGCTGAGAAGCTGGAATGGATTCAGCTGATCAAGGACTCTCGACCTAAGCAGTCATAACCAGTTTGAAAATACATATATATATATAAACATGTAGTTACCTTTTATACTTCTTTCCAGGTGAGGAGCCCTTACTGGTGGTGAAAACTCTGTACGTATTTCACAGTACAGGACAGGAAGAGGCCCTTGGGTTGTAGAAGTGCTTCAAGATTGTTTCCCCCACCCAACACCATTACCCTTGTTGGAGTTTATAACCTTATTGCCAGTCCAGGCTTGTCAGAGAGCCTTCCTTTTGTCCTCATGAAGTCCTTGTTCTGGTGTCTTTAATTTCTTTACCCCTTTTATATTTTATACCCCCTCACATGGGTGTCTAGGAGATCACTCCGTGTTCACTTGCAGATGATGTGTTTAGTTTTTTTTTTTATGCTGAACAAGCATCCTTACACTTCAATCTCTTACTGTAATCTCTGTGTTCTCTCATAAGCCCCTTTATTTTGCACCTCTTTCTCCTTCTCCTCATCTCTCGCACCTGGGCGCCGAGGGCTGGCTTCAGGGCTCGGTGCGTTCGCAGTCGCACGGGCCCTCCACTGGCTCCAGGCTCTCAAGGGGCTCCCTGTGATCTTGGTGTGTTGCTGCCCTGGTTCTGTGTGCAGCTGCTTGCTTGGGTCCCTCCCATTCTTTCATGTTATCATTTTCTTCCCAGCTCACAGCAAAACCTATTGTTTGTCCCAGATACGCGGCCTCCTCTTTTGCACTATTAAATGTCAAAGTTACTCTTTTTAGTTCTTCCCTGTGTGTTATCCCAGCTTTCCTCTGTGCTGCTTGTGCTTTCCAACTTTGTGTCATCAGCAGATTTCATCAGCACACTTACTTTTTGTGCCAAAATCATTAATAAAAATAGTTAATAAGATCAGTCTCCTGACCATTCCTCAAGGAACTCCACTGGTGACCTCCATCTATTCCGATAGCTCTTTCAACACTACTTCCTCTTTCACTGGTTTCCTAGCCTTGCAGTTCACATAATCCCCATCTTTTACATTTAATCATTTCCCACATGGCAGTGTACCAAGCGCGTTGCTGAAGCCTGCATGGATGGGATCTATTACATTTCTTTGTCTAGAAAATTCATTATCTGAGGAGGCCAACCTGGCATGCTTGGTTTGATAGGATATTTCCTTCAATAATCCCCCACTGTCTAACCTGTTTATTATGCAGTTTCATGTTCTAATTCTTTTTTTCCAGTTTGCTCTAGAGCCTCTCATCCTGTTGAAGTTATGCACACATGTGTAGGTGCTCACATGCTTTTCCCTGTCCTGGTTCAGCAATAAAAGCTTGCCCTTTTCCTCTGGTCCTGCGCAGGAAGCTGCAGTTTGGCCAAGTGTTGTTTCCTCGCTCTCTGCTCTTGCATGCCCAGCTCATGGCTCCTTCACACCTTTTACAAACTTGAATTCTGGGTGCTTTGGGCCTCCCCACTGCATTAACTAGTGTGTCAGCAGTGACATTAAGGCCCCGCAGAACTGTTGTGACCTCTCCATCCTCCCACCATGCTGCAGCAGTGCTTGCTCTTGCTAGGACTGGGTCTCCTGCGCCTCTGTTGTCTTTTCTCACCGGCTTTTTTTGCTGTTTGTGGTGGTTCCCAAATGGTCTCTTTGAATGACTCTTTCGTGGTGAGAAGAAAGGAAGGAAGCGGTGCGCTGAAGGCGGCACAGCAAACGCCTTGGGATTGAGGCTGCAAAATAAGGTGCGTTTAAGTAGCTGAGCCCTAGATTTTAAGACACCTAAACTGATGATAGAGGGAGCTGTTCTGGAGACTTGTTTGTAACATAAATCAGGCAGAGGCTTAAGAGTAAAGCTGTGAAATGGCAGCTCGTCCGAATGCTCCTTTCCCTTCAGGAGGGAACGTAAAGGAAGAGCAGGGACATAATACGCTAGAGAGAGGAGGGGGCACGGAGAGCGGCAGGAAAGGCGGGAGACACCTACTTAATTACATTTGCATATGCAGCTGTGCAAACAGAGCAGCTTCATCAGTGTTTGCTCATACCTAGCAGGAGATTTAGAGCAGCTGTTGTCAACCCGGGTATCTGGACTGTGCCAGGCTGGTGCTGAGCCGAGCCCTGGGCACCCTGCGCTTGAGCTGCCCGTCGCTCCAAAAGGCCAAGCAATTAGTTGTGTTTGAGTATTTTGGGGGAGAAAATTGCAATTGTGTGAAATATCCAAGGGCAACTGCTTACAGCGGGGTTTCGAAGGATACATGTTGCAGAATTAAATCATTAAGTTATATTTCTGAAAATGGTGCTGAAATGTGTTAATTTGTACATTACCAAAGCGGCTGAAACTTGCCTCCTTCTGCCTTTTCTTTCATAATAATCTCAGTGACAAAATAATTACTCTACCCGATTGTCAGAGTTGAAATACAGCGGTGTTCTGTCCTGGAGATTTCATGTCACGTCAAAAATAAATTAGGCGGAAATTTCTGGGTTAACGATTTGCATTAATTCCTATGACTTTGAAATTCTGCCTGAAGTTTTGGTTCCCGAACACACAGTGAACAGTGAAGTCTTGAAGCCTCTTGTATTTACATAAAGCAAATCATTTCAGCCTCCTTTGGTCTCTTTATTGCTTCTTATTGCAGACTTTCTGTTAGCCAGAGACACTGTCCTGAGCGCACTGGGCACGTTGCGGTGGCAAATGAAATGCCCAGATAGCGAGCAGGCAGCATTGGCAGGGCGGTTTTGCTGGCACCGGGCACTGAAGCACACAGCAGTGCTTGGAAGATGTGGTCAATGGAGAAATTAGTTTGCTTGCAACCAATTTGCTTCTTCAGGGCTTTCTGAGATACCTAGAGGATGCTGATCCTACCAAAAATTGGGTGTGTAAATCAGCAAGGGCTATCAGCTCAAATCTTTATTTTGCAAAAATGCAAGACCTTAATGTAATTGTTGCAGCCTTGCTAAAGTATCTGGGCCCTTTTTAGGAATATGGGTTTGCATGTCTGTTTGGTAATGTTTCTGGTGTTTAAAGAAAAAAAAAAGTGTTTTAACGTGAAAATCAGATCTGTTTATGCAGAATTCATCTCGAAGCACTAAAATGGCAATGTTAAGCTTGCAGCAAGAGCGTTAATGCAACCGTGTTGCACAGCTGAGGTGGGGGGTTCGTGCTGGGAGCACGTGTGGGAGCATCGCATTCGGCTGTGGGGCCAAGTTGCAGCTGCGGCAGGAGCGGGGCTGGGAGCGCTGCCGGCGCAGCGCGGTGCTCGGGCTGTGGGACACTGCGCCACGCCGTGGGGCCTCACAGGGAGGAGCCCCTGCGCATTTCGGAAGCATCAGTGGGGCCAAAGGCAGTTTGTGTTAGACAGTGGGTGCCACACACACCATGGCGGGTGCCACTCACACCACTCACACCTCTGATGGCAGGCTCCATCCTGCTGCCTGCGCGGAGCAGCACTGCGCTGCTGCCTCTCTGGGGCAGCTCCCGAGCTCATGCAGCTCTGTGCAATTGCCCTCAAGCAACCAGTCTATGTCTAGCTCATGAACACAAGCTGCAGCGCAGGGAAGAGCTGGCGCTCGCAAAGGAGCAGCCTTTCGGACAGCCCCGTCCAGTGCTGGGCTGAGCGCGATGTGGTGGTGCAGCCAGGGGCACGGGACTGCCCGCCAGGTCTCGGGGGAGGCATCTCCTGACCTGACTGGAGCGAGTGAAAGGTGGCACAGCTGCAGAAAGAGGCTGTTCCGTGTCTGGCCGGAGTGGATTACATTGGACCTGCTGACATGAGCTGATCCAAGAGCAAGCTGCCTCAGGAAGGGCCTTCACTGTCTTCTTTAGGAGGAACATGAAGTTGAGGCCAAATTTGCTCTCAAGACGCCCCAGCATGGGGAGAGGGGCTTTATGTCAGGATTTAATTAAACGCGCCTCAAGCAGCCTGCACCTTGTGGGTGCAGGTAGCATGAGCAGACTGCAGGCCACAACTTCAATATGGCTCTGACACAGCACCAAGGTGTTACTGCCACTGTAGGGAATGTGACCTTTATGGTGGCTTCAGTGCGACCATGGGAACCTGCAGCCAGCTTGGGCTTACTGTTTGCCCAGAGGTTTGAGCAGCTTTTGAGCAGCTTTTGTGTCCTTTAAGCATCCTGCTGTTGGATATTACACAGCTTGGAGGTTGCGCATGCTGGGGACACGTTGACGGTGCTGGAGCGAGGTTGGTGCCCCTCTCTAAACCGTGGTGGCCACATCGGTGCAGAGGTGCACAGCAGCTTTTGCAGAGCAACGCAGCAAGCAATGACGAGTTCCTGAAGACGGTTTAGGAGTACGCAAAGCAGGTCAAAGCCCAGCAGCAGGAATGCTGCTTGCCCCATATAGGTCTGCAAGCAGCCGGGTGGGAGTCAGAGTGTTCATTTCCAGCACCTGCAGGTGAAGCCGAACCCCGTGTGCAGCGTGGCAGGCGTTCGACTTGTCCTGCACCGCATCCCATGTTGGCCGCATCAGACGGCAGCTGCTGCGTTGCAGTTACCTCCTATTAAAAAAAGAGAAGCACCCAAACATTGCTCTGGCAAGGAGATCAGTATCCTTAGCCCTGCCTCAGTGGAAAATTCCATTTCTGAGCCCTTAAACCTCTCCGCTTATTGCACTGATCTCTGCGAGGTGCTGGGCGATGCTCGCAGGACGTGCTGCTCTCGCAAAATGACTTCAGTTGGTATCTCGGAGCAATTGCGTGGCTAATAAATCCAATCACGTTTAGCACCGCAGCTCCTGGTGGCTGGCCGGGCAAGGAGCTGGGCCGGGGGGGCTGTGCTCCGGCCCTTCCCTGTGGCCCTGCGCAGCAGCCACCTCCGCGAGTGCTTCCCTGCGGTGCCCTTGGAGAAGCTGGGGAGGATTCGCCTGCCTGGAAGCTCTCTCTGCTGCCAGAGACGGACACTTTTATATGGTACAGATATGCCTGCTGCAAATTTTACGGCCTTGGGTTTTCAGAGCAAATGGCTTCGCTCCCAAGTCAGCTGGGCCCAAACGACCTTCCCTTGCTCCTTAGCAGTCTGCTTAAAATTACGTACGACGGCTCCATTAGCGAGCATCGATCGGGGTTATTTTAGGTGCTGTGAGGAAATCTGCTCCTTTCCCTCCCTCCTCGTTACCAAGCCAAAGCACCCGCTCAGGGCCTGGTTTATTTACCTAATAAACTGCCTCTTGTATCGTCTAGGAAATGCTTACATTTTTCCACCAAGAAATCCTAGTAACAGGCAAACAGAGGGCTCGCAGTCAGGTCTGGGGAAACAAGGAGATGAAGGTCAGCTAATATCGCCGTGATTCTCCTTCCCGGTGGCCATGACAGCAGGGGTGGTTTATTTGAGGATCCCAGGCTCAGAGTCATTGCTCGCATTGTTGGTCCCCCAAGCGCCACGGGCTGTGCCAACACGGGCCAATATTAATGTATTCTGCAGATCGGTGAATGAGAAATTCCTGGGCACTTCTTTCTTTCTTTCCCTCCAAAAAAGAAAAAATCCTCTTCTCTTGCCCCCTCCTCCCCCCACGCACAGTGCACTTTGTTTGCAGCCGCTTTGTGCGCAGGGTGTTGCCGGGCATCCCTAATGAGAACGGAAAGAATCGCGGCGGGAACGCGAGGGGGCCGCGCGGTGGGGGCCTTCACACCGCTGCCGGGGGCTCAGCCGCACTGAGGGCACCGGTGGAACCGGAGCCCCCGGGTGGCTCGCGGCCATGCCACCCGCTCGCAGCAAGGGCTGCCCCGTCGCTACCTGCTGCCTCAGGGTGCCCTCGGCTCACCCTAACTGGGAGTCACTAACGGGGTCCCCATTCAAGCATGTGCCCATGCTGGGGTCTTGCTGTCCCCAGGCCCTGTGTGCGAGGTGTGAGTTCTGCGGGACAGTGTCACAGGGGCTCTCACAGCGCGTGCGGAGAGGCAGTTCAGTGGGCATGCAAACTGGGCTCCTGAAGAGCAGCTAACAAAACCGTGATGGATCAGAGAAAAGGGCGCAAACACCTTTGCTCTGTGTTCCTTTTGCAGCCCTTCCTCAGCAGCAATTGCGCTTAGATATTTTTTAATATATTCTCCGATCCCTCATGGAAATGGTAATGAGATGAGACCACTAAAGAGCTCTCCAGACGCGGCTTGGGCGCGGGCGGACGGGACAGCCGAGCTGCAGGGTTCCCGGCACACAAGAAGCGCCTTTGTTCCCTCCTCTCAAACCCGGGGCTGTCTAGAGCGCTCTGGGACGGGATGAGGAGGCTGAAGCAGCTGCGCTGGAGGCACCGTCATTCTGTGCTGGCAGTATGGGGAGAAATGCCCTTGCACACTGCCTAAGGCCTCGCTTTGGGCAGGCAGCGTGCGGGGCGCGCTTGAAGCCCGCACAGAGGGTGCTCTGTCGGCCTACATGGGGTGTCTTGAGGTCCTCTTTCACTCGGACTTAATTAAGAAACTCTCAGCTTTGTCTCCCCGGGGCCCATGTCCTGTGAGGCTGCGGGCGCCGCTGTGTGGGGCCCAGGCTCGGCAGCCCCAGAGCTTTTGTGCCGTGAGGAGTGAGTGCGGGTGGCCCCATGTGCAGAGCCTGGCACGGGGCTGCCCATGCGGGCGCCCTGGGCCTTGGCGGCGGCCCCGTGCAAGGCAGTGTGTGGGGAAACGCAATAGCTGAGGGAATTGCGCTTCAGAACGGCTTCCCCGGCCTCCTTCCTCGTGGCCGTGATGAGCTGTCAGAGGAGTGGTGTGAGAAGGGGGAAGTCTAGAAGTTTAGGAATCTATAAGTTGCCTCATCTAGCCAGAGGAACAGGCTCACTTTGGAGCATGTGATATGGAGAAATATGACTGACCTTGCCCTCAGTTTGCCCAGGGTGATTGCAAATAAATGCCATGGTTATGGAGTGGCATGGAGAAGAGCCTTGGTGTGGAGCTATGGAGAAAAGCCTTCTCCATAGCTCTTAGTTGGGAAGGGACCATGGATTTGACCTCCTTGGAGCTAGCAGTTAGAGAGGAGACTTCATTACGAGCAAGCAGTGAGCCTGATGGCATCAAGTCAAGGCCCATGGACCTTCAGTGTCCCACTATTAAGGCTTAAAAATGAGGAGCAAAATGTGCCTGCCTGGAGAAGCAAATGCAGAACAAAAATTAAGTGTTTTACGGTCTTTTACTGGGTGGTTAGTGAAGTGCTTCTGTCCCGTTCGAGGGATGTCTTCAAGTCTGGTGGTTCATGGGGGAAAGAGGCTCTGTAGCCAGTGACTGGCAAGACATGATGTGTCTTTGGTCCCAGCCTTTGGCCAAGTCCTTTCGTGCAGTGCAGTCACTGAAGGTGGCCTGCAGAAGCCTCGTGTCCAGGATATGGCCTGAAACACTTCATCTTCCTCACGTTGCTCTGTTGCTTTATTGTGGCACTGCAAGCTTAGCCAAGGAGAAACCTTGGTAGCACTTCAGAATGAGAGAGAGAGAATGGCTGCACTGCCTGGAGATGAGGAGCCCAGGCAGTAGTTCGTGAGGGATGTTGAGACGAAGGAACTTTTAACACGAGTTGGAGAGCACCCAGTGAAGGCTGTCAAGGCTTGGCAGCTGTAACTGAGATGATGATTTGCCAGCTGTAATTTGGGGGTAGTTTATTAGGCAGAACAGAATGGGAATAATGTTCACGTATCAGTAACTCCTGTAACCTTGTTCTAATTCCTGAGTTCTGCTGCGAAGTGCAGCTGAGCAGTTCTGGTGCTGGGGATGTAATTCAGATGCAAAATCCATAATATAACAGGGTGCCCAACACCTAGACCGTAACTACTTTCTCTTTCCCCTCACCTGGACTCCAATCTAGGCTGAAGAAGAGGGACTCTGTGTTTTATACAGATACTTTTAATGCTTAGTCTCTTCTGATTGTCCATGGGAAGAGACCACAAGACAGGTGTTGTGCAGGATCCTATAGCACGAGGGCTGGGCCTCGGCGTCATCCTTTCCTACACGTTTGCATCAGCTCCTCCAGATCAGCAAGAGCCAAAGGCTGAAGGAATCTAGAAAATGTAAACCCTCCAGAGCCAAAAGGATTCCTGGTGTTATTGCTTCTCCCTGGGCTTGGTGATTTTCTTTCACACTGTAAGACCTGCAGCCCCTGCAGGATTGAAGGGAGGGAGTGGGTTTTTGTTTTGTTTTGTTTTACTACTGCAGGGTTTGTAACGCCTGCGGGGGTCCCAGCAGATGCCGTTTTGCTCTCAAGTGCTAGGCAGCACGACGGCTCTACTGCTAAAACGTTGGGGAAAAGCACCTTTTCAGAGACAGGGTGAATCGGTCCTGCTGAAGAAGCAGATAATGGTTTTTTGGCATATAAAAAAAATACTAATTTCCCACCTTGATATAGAATTAAAGACTCAAAAGTCAGAAAATCCTATGTTTACAATTTCTGCAAATATGCCAGCAGTGCCATGTGATTCATGCTGAGCATTTTATGGCATGCTTTTGGAGGGAACACAGCATTATAAACAGTAATGTTCCAATTTCCTGAGATGGGAGTACTTCATTTCTGCTGCAAATTTTGCATTTGCAGCTGATCTTTTTGCCTTTTGATTTAGACGCACTTTATCTGGGGCGTGCATTTTAGCAAGATCCCGAGATGGCTCGAGAATCAGATCGGTCAGTAATTAAAGTTGCTTTCCAGCTTCTTTTCTTTCCGAGAGCCTGATGTCTGAATGCCAGGGAGACGGGAATTTTTGGACTCCTGGTGCCCCTCAGCCCTTTGCTGTGCACCCAGAGGCAGAGCAGGAAACGGGACTGACCCCGCAGCTTCCCAGGCGCACACAGGATGGGGGCACGAGGACTAAGGCTGGCCAGAAGCAAGACCCCTTTTTTTAGACATTTGCCCAATGTGTGTGAGCCCCTTCTTCCCTCTGCAGCAGGGGATTTCTATACTGGCCTCCTTCTCAGCCCCTCTCTTCTCATTGCCAAGAAGAGCTCTCCCTGGTTTTGACACTTTGCGCGATGGAACATTCATTGCTGCAAAGAACAGAGCTCGACGTCCTGCTCCATCAGAGGGATAACTAGCACTGCTCCTCCTGCCCAGGTACTTTTGGCAAAAGAGAGGAGCTTTTACTGGGGGAATTGAGGAGATTCTGCCTGAATCCCTGATATGGGCAGTTGAGGTTGTTTCCCCCGAAACGGCAGCTCTGAGTTCAGAAACCCCCAACACAGGAATCAGTCCCGTGTTCTGCGCAGCTTGGAGGCGTTCCCGTAGCATCCGGAGTGTTGTACACGGAGAGACGTGGTGGTTGCTTTTCTGACCCTCATCCACCTCCTCCTGCATCGTGTTGTACAAACCTCATTCTGTTTTTGTTTCTGACCATGGAACTATTTGATGAACTTGACCTAGATTTGTAAATACTTTTGGTGTCACTGGAAATGTGTGTTTTCAGTGAATTTATTAATTGCTCAAAGTATTTTTTCTTGCTCTATTGAGAAGTCACCTACTCCTGTACATCCCCATCTTGCAGTTTTGTTCTCAGTTGCAGTTACTGTATCATGGGACGACACCATTTGCTCCTTAAACTCTCATAATTTCTGTACTGCTTCCCCAGGGCTAGCATTCCTGCTCTGCTGCTTACTTTGGTAATCATGTCATTAACGTTCACTTGACACGTGATTATTTACCACACGTCCTCTATTCTGCTTGCTACTGATACTGGTTTTATGCCTGTTTGCCATCATCTGTTGTATTTCCAAGGTGCTCCTCACTGATTGCAATTATGCAGATGACTGTGGAAAAAGCCCTGCTCTCCGGCATGCTTAGCTGGCTGCATTTAGGCGTTCAGAGCATATTTGTGCATGCTGGTTAGCAGTTAATGGACTGTGAGATGCTTTCTTGTAAAGGAATGGCTTGCATTTAGATCCGTCAGCCTTGCCCACTGATGAAAAGCTCTTCCTCTGCTGGGAGTTGCTGCTGAGACTGATGTACAACTGGTTTTTGCTCCAGCCTGGACCACATCTCTTCTGCAGCCGTAACACGCGGCTACGATGTTGTTTCCCTAGGAAGAAATTCATGTTTTTGGGCTTGAGATCCTGGCTGAAATAAATGGAGAGCCGGTCAGTTTGGAGAATCGCAGGAGATGGGAGAGCTCTGCCGTGTGCTGCACAAGCCATGTTGAGAAAAGCAGGGTTCAGTTCTGCTTAGTAATTGCCTGAAAGTCAGAGTTTCTGTGGGGATGCCCAGGTGGCTTGCTGCCTTTTGAAAGGTGAATGCTTTATTTCATCTACCAGAGGGAAAAAACACTACATAAAGTCCATCTACCAAACAAAAAGCAGTTTAGTGGAAGGGGTTTTCCTTTGCTGCTGTGGAATGAACAGGTTGGGAACACTGGTGGCTTTTTGGCTTCTGATTTCTGGCAAGAAGAGGAATATTTTGTCATCAAAAACCATGGAGTTTGGGGGTGTTTCGATGCTAACTGGCTTCCTAGGCTGAGCGTATCGGCTGGCCGTGCAGTGCCTGGTGTAGTGGTGCGCAGGAGGGAACATTTCACTGTTCACAGCGTACATGTGCCCACAGGTGGGCAAGCAGGTATTTTTATGGGTTGTGCCTGGATGGGCACAACCCATATTGGTTTTACAGCATGAGAGCCCCAGCGTCTGCTGCATTTGGCAGGATGGAAGGAGCACTGAGTGGAGGCGAGGGCGGCTCTGGCTGCGCCCTGCTCCGCTGCTGCTGCTCACCGTGCTCCAGCTCCACGGTTCAGCTTTCGTCGGGAAGGAACTGGGGCGTCAGGAAGGCAGAGACGTACTGTTGCTCAGCTACCTTCCTGTCTTCACGGGCTCGCGTGGCTGGTTCTATTTCCCTGCAAGGTCCATGTTCTTCTACCAAGGCGAGAGCTGAAGCACCCTGGGGCCGTGAGGGCGGAAGGGAAGAACCGGGAGTGGCAGAGCGGAGCGATGGCCGCAGGTGGTTGCCCCTGTTTGCTGCAAAGCTAGCGCCAGCCTCAGCCTGCTGCCGTGAGCTGCTCTTTGCACCTCCATTGCGTGGAGCAGAGTGGTGCTCTTGCGCCCCGGGGCATCCCTGCGCCTTTCCCATGCCTGGGTGTGGCTCCCCTGGGCCTGCAGAGGGTCTTTGCTCCTAGCCTACTCTTGGAGCCTTTCGAGGCACCCCTGTCTTCGAGGCACCAGAAGAGCTGTGGGATGTGGAAGATGCAGCCCCAAAATCACAAAGCTGCTCTGCGATGTGCTGCGGAGGGCTCCTGTAGGCACAGTACGGTACCTTGCACCTTGCCTGGGCTTCCCAGGCTGTGGTGCAGAATGGGCTTCTTGAGTCACTTTGCTGTTGTTGTTGTGGCTTTCTTGTTTTCTTTTGGTTGCTTTTTGGTTGACTGGTTGGTTGATCTGGTTTTCTATTCATTGGCATGGGTGAAAGCAGGTTCTCTAGGTGCCAGCCTGTCTCAGCGGGCAGGAAGAGCCCGTTGGCTTTTTGCCGCTCTCCTCACGTGCCGAGTGCACAACTTGGAAATGGGATTCTGGAGGCTGGGAGCCTGGGGAAGGCCGAGCCAGGGAAGATGCCTTTGTGGTGCTTGGAGAAGCAATTCCTACTGCACTGGGGTGCCTGGCAGCCTGGATTGCCGCAGGTCAGCAGGCATCGTGTCCGTATGGGCAGGTTTGGCAGGAACAGCTCAGATTTGCCACCGTGACATAGTGCATCCACGGATGGGCGAGTGGTTAGTGCTCCTTGCTCCTTGATGGCTTGAGATGCCCCTTGCAGCACTGCAGTGGGTCCCACTTTGTAGCTTCATATGGGGATGACCCCACACTGCTGTGAGGTTCTTGTGCTGCACTTGCTTGTTATGTTTACACACTGCACCACTTGCTAAATACATTAGTCCTTTCCATCAGATTGCTGGTCTGATTTCCTCGATTTTATCTTCTGTTGCTGCCTCCTCTGAGGTACCAGGGCACGAGCTGTCTCTTGTGGTGGTGCTTTGACCAACCTAGATGCAGTTTCAGCAGTCCTAAACCCACCAGCTGCTTGCATAACAGAGACTCTCTGAGAGCTATTTTTAAAGACATCTCTTGGGTAAAAATACCTCCGGTGGGAGGGCGTGCACTCGGCACACTCTCACCTTCTGAGGTGTGCGGGTGTTACTCCCTGTGCTTTAAATAGACAAAACGGGGAATTTCTAGTTCTTTAGATAATGGAGGGCTGCTGAATAATGCTCTATAGGCTCACATTGAAGTGAGGAGTCTTTAAAAAGGAAAAAAAAATGTGTCATAAAGCAAAGCTGGGGCCAACTGTGGAACAGCCTCTCTCAGAACTTGCTGCTTGTCACAAGGAGGCATTAGGGAAGAAACGGGCAACTGATGGCCCAGCTTTGCCCTGGGGATTCCTGCCCTGCAGGAAGTGCCCGGCTGAGCACCAGCAGCCCCGAGCCCTGAACAGGCACTTGAGCCCCGCTTGCGCGGCTCCCACAGCTGCTGCTGTTGGCGGGGGCTCTCTTGCCACAGCTCTCGCTTTTTGCTCTTTTGGAAAAACTGCTCCATGGGGCTGCCTTTATTCAGCACCCAGGACTGGTACCCACTGCTCTCCTCACAGCTGCTGGCGCCCGTTCCCCTCCATGCTCGGCGCGTCCGTGCACGGGGCGGTAACGGGCATCAGGGGGCTCAAGGTTCATGTTCATGGTGGTACTAGTAGCACCTGCTGCAAAAATGCTGGTACTTTTTTGAAGGAAAGAGTCATTTTAATGATAAACTTCTGAGCTGCTAAAACACTGCTGTGACTTTCTCTGCAAAATTTTAAACTTAATCTTTTTTTTTTTTTTTTTTGTGGCAAGTTAAATGAAAGTTCACTGGAAAAGGAATATCTAATACTGCCGGAGAAGGTTCTTGATTGCGATTTATCCTGAAGCTGGTAATGAATGTGAGCTATCGGAGCCTAGGGATTTGCCATATGAATTTCCCAGGGTCTAATCATCTCATAAGGCTGCTGAGTGTGACTCCTTCCCCGGTAATCTACTTAACTCCGTAATTTACCCCTCCTTTTGCGCTGGGAGGAGAATGGATCTCACAGGTTGTTTGCATGACAAGGAGCTCCGGCTGCTGCAGGACTCTGGGGAAGACGCTGGGAGTTAATTGTGGCAGCGGAGTTAATGGTTTCCCATGTTGGTGGGCAGGCAGGGTGAGGAGCTGGGGAGCACTGCCCTTGTGGTGAGCCCTCTTCGAGACTGTGCTGTGAGTTTTCATAGCTGAAATGCTAAAATATGATTTTGCCTGGCAAAGGATTTGTTCTTTTTTTTTTTTTTTTTCCCTCCCAAAACAGATCTCGGGGGAAGCTGTGTCTGGTAGTTCTGGGATTATTGGATTTGCAGATAGGATCTGCCATGCTAATGGCAGCTCCTGACTTATGATCAAGGGCAGCCAACGGGGAGATGTGTCCTGGCTCAAAATCATGCTCAAAATCTCTCCTTAAAGTCCACAGAATCCCTGAGGACAAGGTTCAAAAAAAGATTTTCAACAAGCAAACTGAGAAGTGCCACATCGAAATCGTCAGCATCAAAAGAAGTAAGGATGGCCTATCCCCGGGTTTGCTGCGTTCACCTCACTTGTTGTGCTAGGAGCCCGAGGGAAGGCATCCCATCGTTTCTTCATAGCCTTTTAGTTTCATTAATAGCCTCCAAAAGGCAACGATGGCACCTAAAGGGGCTACTCCCAGATGGGCGTGCGGGGATGCGTGAAGGAGCAGTGCGACCTCGGTGGCGGCTCTCTGGCTGCCGCTGTGCTGCTCTGTGCCACAGAGCTGTGTGGCCTGAAACTCACAGAAAGATTGAGGGAGCCTTTGAAAAGAATAAATTCTTGATATAGTGGGGTCCCTGGGTGCCGCTGCCCGGGGCTACGGTGGTCGTCGTAGGTGACGCGGGTTCATCATAGAATCATAGAATCATAGAATGCCTAAGGTTGGAAGGGACCTTTAGAGGTCATCTAGTCCAACCCCCTGCAGGGGGGCCCTGCAGGGCCACCTAGAGCACGTGGCACAGGGCAGCATCCAAGCGGGTCTTGAAGATCTCCAGAGGAGACTCCACAGCCTCTCTGGACAGCCTGTTCCTGTGCTCTGTCACCCTCGCTCTGCTTGAGAAGTGGTCCCAAACTCCTGCACGTCCAGGGACTGGCATTTCTGATTCTGATTTCCAATCTTTTTTTGACTTGGTGCCTCCATTCTAGTGCTGGAAAATGCACAGTCCTCCTGCTTCACTGAAACCCGCTCTTGACTGCCTCGCTCCTGGTGGTTTCCCTTGGAGTCAGTAGAAGTAGACCATGGAGTGTGGGTTGCTGCTTCTGCTGAACGTGACCTGATTTCCTACATTGATTTCTAGCTTTGCTTGTAATTCCTTGAGCAAATGCCTGTGTCTACGTAGTATCCAGCTGGGTTCAGACAGATGCTGTCCTGCTCCGGAGTCCACCTCTGAGCAGCCGCCCACGGCAGTGTCCCGTGCTGAACTCACACCTCCGGCAGCAATACCCGCGGGATTTATATCGGGTTTGTTTTCCCACAGGAAAGGATAAACGGGACAAATAATTTATCTGACTGTGCGTAATCTGCCTGTAAAGGAGAATTAAGCACATGGTACAGCTTGAGCTGCACCTTTGTAAAAATGTATTGAAAGGCCTATTTGTTTTCTCATTCAGAAAGACATAAAGTTGGCTTCAAAGTGTAATTTTAGCAGATCGCACCACCTGGCTCAAGTTAATGTTTTACAGATAGAAGAGTTCTCAAAATAATTTCAATGTTAGGACTTTCTAAATGGAGATCTCCCTGGAAGCTTGCTCAGAGCTATAGGCTGCCTTTACCCGAATCGACTGCTTTGACATCTGACAGTTTTCTCCCACGCTAGAAGGATGGATTTTCATTTTAGGGCCTTTTTTGCATCCAGGATAGCAGGCTGGGCACTGCCTGCACTCGGAGCTTCCCTGGCACCCACGGTATCAGCAAGGCCGAGTGCGAACATCTCCAGGGAGCAGGGAACAGGCCTGGTGTCCAGCAGCATCGCCGTGTTGCAAAGGACACCCAGATCCTTGGGCTTTGGCTTTCCAACCCACCTGCTACGTGCCCAGCTCCTCTGTCCCTCCGCGATGGCAGTGCATTGCTGAAGTGGGAATCTTGGGCTGCTCTGCAGAGCGTTGCCTTTTCTGGGCCGCTGAGCACTGGTGACTTCTTAATTGTGGATTCGTTTAGTTAATAGCAAAGGTTTGGAAGTGCCTCGCACCTCCGCAGGGTGCCGGGTGCTTCCTTCTCCATCCAGCCGAGTGCTTCAGCCTGCCGGTAAGAGCACTTTAGAGGCTCTAGCAGGCTCCCTGATTTCAGTGCGATGTGGGATTGAGCCAGGACCAACTTCCAGTGATTCTGATTCAGAGAGTAACATCCAGGAAAGTGTTTCTTGAGTGTTCATGTTACCTTCAGTAGAAGGAATCCCGCTCAGGAGCTCCAGGTGTTCAGAAACACGTACCCAAGATTGAAATGTTGGTATTTTGGGAGGAGGTTTCTTCCTGGGAAAGCGATAGATGGACAAAAAATTGTGGTTAAAGGTGCTCATTTCCTATTCTTTCTTTTCTTCCAGTTCTGCCCTAGCAGAGGTTAGCTTTACATGTGGTCGTCCTCCGTGAGCGTTTAATAACTTAAGAGGAAACTGACGCGCTTTGGAAAAGCACGGAATAAGCAAGCGCTCCGGGGAGACGTCCGGTGGTGACATGATTAATACGGGACACTCCTGGAAATGCCATCACCGCGGTGCTATTGGAAAAGCAGATGGAGGGTCCCGCTGTCAGGGCAGCAGCAGACAAATGATCCACAAGGATTTATGGGCCTTCTTTGCACCGTGGATTTTTTTCCCTCCCAGAAGTGCAAAGGGAATAAACTCTGTAAATGTAACCGTGGGGTTAGATTTAAAGGAAAAAATACCGAGTAAATCGGGTGACTGTTTTAGCTCTGAAGTGTTGCTGCTCTGGGTGATTATTTGGTAACGGGTACATCCCTTAGGCAGACCTGCTCGTAATTTTCTCTCCTTGTATTGGTTTTCCTCTCAACTCCCTCGTGCACCTGGGCACGGCCGACTGATGCCTTAGGAGCTCGAAAAGGGGAACACATTCTCCGTGGAGAGAACATGATGCAGAATCTAATATATAGACACACAAATATAATATATAGACACACACACATATATATACACAGAGGTTGCCTGTACACATATTGCGCTTGCTCCCAGGGGTCCAGCCCGTTCAGCCCTGCATTCCTCGTGTCACCACGGCAGGTTTTCCTTTCCCTGGCCCTTTGTTCTTGGAGCAGTTATTTCTTTCTTCCTTTTGAAGATCCTGGCTTTGCAGCTGCCCCAGCAGCTTGGACTTGTCAGGCAGGAAGGCAAAGGCAGAGACCTGCAGTTGGGACCTGACAGAGCGTTTGGGGAGGTGCTGAGATGAAGCACTGATATTTTGCTTTCTCTCCTTCCCTCCGCAAAAATACTTTCTCGTTTTTATTCTTTTGCAAAATGAGGGAGAAGCTCTTGTACTGCACTTGCATAAATTGTACAGGTTTGGCACTGCTCGAGGCGGAAGCTTTTTTAAAAATATACATACATATAGATATATATAGTATATAGTGCACCAACATTCAGGAATCAAAAGATCCGTGAGCGTGGGCGCTGAGATGCCTCTCCGTCTTCTTTTGGTGGAAAAGCTTCTGTTAACATCTAGTTGGTTTCAGGGATTCAGCAAGGGCTGAATTCCCTATTTGCCTGCAGGAAACCGCTACTGCACTAGATTTTTTTTTACATCAACTTTCTGCTCTTCCAACTCCATTTACCAAAATTAAACAAAACAAAAAAAAATCTAGGCAAGTCAAATCTAATTTCTTATCACAGTTCTGTGTGTGTTGGCTCAGTTATTTGTGAGATTGTTTCTCCCAACCCGTTGTTACCTTTGGCATTTTTAGAAGGGTCTTTATAGTTGTTAACAGCTGTAAAGGGTATTAATAAGTATTTGGTTGCCGGTTTCTGCAGTTTTGCATGCTGATTGGTTTGCATTCCAAAGGTTGAGCAAGTTTCTAAAAATAGGGTTGTTCTTTAAAATGTTAAAACATTTTTTCTCAAAATGCAGCTCCTATCTGTGTCAGGATTTTTACGCACAGACTGATAGGCTTCTGCAAAAGTGAAATGAAAAGCGAATGAAACAGTTTCATTGAAGTCAAGTAACACCCATACAGAGTTTGAATTATGTAGGGGCAGCTGGTGGCTGCTCAGGGTCACTCTGTGTTCAGGGATGCACGCGGAGACCAGGGCCCGGTGCGTGCGGAGCCAGCGCACCCGGGGTTATTCTGCATCACTCCACTATTCAGACCCTGCCTGGAATACTGCATCCAGCTTTGTGTCCCCCAGTGCAAGGCTGCTAGCCTGGAGCACGAGCAGCGAGGAGCCATCAGGGTGGCTGGGAGCTGAAGGACACGATTCGCAGACGTGCTTAGGCGAAGAGACAGCTTCACGTGGGCAAGATGGAACAACCGCCTCCCGGTTCCTAAGGGATGTGAATTCAGAAGCCTGAGACTCTTTGCAGACACGCGCAGCAGGAGGACGAGACCCGGCAATCATAAATTAAAGCAGGAAAGTTTCCAACTTGATACAAGGAACAAAAACTTCCCCCCGAGGACAGCCAAGCACTGGAAAGCAGGGGCCGGGGAACTGTGGAATCTCCATCCGTAGATGCTTTGGAGGCTCAGGTGGACAATGTCCGGAGCAGCCTGGGCCGAATCCAGTTTGGACCTTGCTTTGAGTATTAGGTTACAGTGGAACCCCCCTGAGGTCTCTTGCTACCTAATGACTTTATGATTTAAGGATTCCTGCTTTCTGCTCTTCCAAGTCAGTATCTTCTTGCTTCGCTCACCAGCTCTTGCTGATGAGCACTGAATTCACCCCAGTGAAGCTGGTGGACTCAGGCAGCAGCAATCATCTGCAGGCTGTATGGAAGCCCTCCTGCATGTGACCCCTTGCAGATCGGGAGGGCTCGATCAAGTGTCTTGTTGTAGCCAAATAAAAAGAGAAGTCGATGCTCAGTGAAACCTGTTTCTTACAGCACCTGAAACAGAGTTTACTGACAGAAATCCATGTGATAGAAGTAGGCAATGAGGCTATCTAACCACATCAAAAATTAGTTGATGTAAAAGTAAAGGTAGGTTTAGATCCCTCTGGGACTTTAAAAGTAGAAAATTAACCATGTCCTGCCTTAATCAGATCTGTGTGCAATGAGCGCTACAGCATGGAACTGCCACATGCCGTGGGTCACCGGTTGAGCTGTGTGGGGCTAGTGGAGTCAGTTGAGGGCAGCTGCTGCAGGAGAGTCTCCACAGGATCGACAGGTTGGCTTGGAGCCAGCACCGCGCCGGGGCGCTTGGCACCCACCCCGCGATGCTGCTCTGGTTCCGGTGCTCTGGGAGGCCCTGGGCACTGTGGCGGGGGCTGATGCTCTGCAGGGCATCTCCTGGCTTTGGCTACGCTAAAGCTCGGTTGTTTAGGGCTTCAGCAGGCTGGCTGCACCCCGGGCTTGGCTGGTATTCGTTCCTGGTTGTAATCGCACGACTGCTCAAAATGGGGAAGCACCTGGGTGCAGCCCAAAGTGGTCCTGCTCCAAGCAGGGCTCGTGTGGCTGCCAGCTCACCAAGTGCCTGGAAGGGTCCGTTTCACCTGTCCCCTGCAGCGCACACAGAGTGAGGCACGACAAGTGAAACAGTGAGGAGAGCGGGGCAGATTTGGGGGCGATGCAGAATTAAAAAAGGAGTGTTATATGTGTGCAGGCAGCACAGACGCAGTGTGTAAGTAATCCTCACCTGTGGCTTTTGAAGCCAGCAACAACCACAGTATCCTAGATTGGAACCCTGTTTGTTGAGATGTTAGGGCTGTGCAGGCAGTTTTGTCGAACCCTCCTCCATGGAGAGCACCGTCCCTCGAGGTGAGTTTGCACCAGGTGAATGAACAGGAGCAGAGCTGCACACCCGGATTTGTTAACCTCGCAGCAGCCTTGGTTTACAGGATCATCCCAATAGCTTTGTACTTAAGATTGACGGTCATTTCAGTCCTGACTGGTTTTTGCTCATTTTTCATTTTTTAAAAAGAAAAATCCATGCTGCTTTTATTATTTTTTTCTGGAGTCTCTCATACTCAAGTCCGTGTGAAGATGATTGATGGTGCTAGTAGGGGCTCGGTTGGAAATGCAGCACCTATTGTGAAGCGGATTGAACAGCCCATGCTGAAATGTTTATTGCTGTCTTCAGAACAGAGCACTTTAGGGTTGATGGTGCCTGTCCAGAAAGAGAGAGAGTAGCGCGGAGTGGGGTGAGTGGGGTATTTTTAGTATTCCAATAAAAGACAAGGCTTTTAAAGGAAATCAGTTACTGCCATTCTGTGATCAAGAATGCAGGAGTGTTCCAGGGACTGCAAGAAATATGCTTCAAGAATGTCAAAACCATAAGGAACTAATCATTAAATATTCTCTGCTCCCCACCCTCACTGCTCGCTCCGAGGAAGCTGTGTCGAAGCTCTGTGGTGTGTGTGCCGGTCCCCGCCATCCCGCCCCTCTCCTTCAAGCCTCCGAGTAACTTGGGAGCCAGCAGCCCCTCTTCAGAAGCCCCGTGGCGTCCCTGCAAGGGCGGCAGCTTCTCGAGGGCAAGCCGCCTGGAGCAGATTCCAAGGCGCTCAGCCTGGCCTTTCCCGACGCGCCATGCACAGCTGGTGCCAGTTCCTCCCGTAGCCCCTGTCTCGATCGCCGCCCCGTGAGTGAAGCCCCTCCTGCAAGTGCAGCCAGGCTGGCAAAGCCGCAGCTCTGCTGCTGCAGCTTTGTGCACTTGGGTGCCTGGGCCCGGATTTTTCCGGCAGGGTTCTCTGTCCATGTGGGAACCTTTCGGGAGGATGGTGAGGTGTAGCAGACCCCCTAGCCAGAGGCAGGTTACTCCAAGCACTTCTTCGGGCAGGACAAAAGTGGGGGTAAAGCTTTCAGAAGTGACGTAAGAGCCTCGTGGGACAATTGACGGCTGCATCGAAGTGGATCTCGTGGTTCCCTGCTCCATGGTGCCTTCCCTTCCCTCGTGCTCCCCGCATGTCCCGGGGAGACAGCGCAGGGAACCAGAACGGAGGGAGACTGACCCTACCCCAAAACAAAGAGCGGGGTGACGGGATGATGGCAGATGGACCCAGGCAGATGTCCCCTTCTGCTCAAGGCCAGCAGAGCAGCCCTTTGATTTCTTTTCATTTGTTTTTCTTACTGAAGAAAGTAGTGGAAGAACAAGAGTGCCCTGCTGAGATCATCTGTCGTGTCTTCTGCCTTCTCCTCGCTGGCTTCAGGTGGCAGTGTGGAGATGAGCTGCTGTCAGGCAGCCCCTTTCTTGCAGGAAGCCCCTCTCCAGGTTGCCTGCTGGGCTCCAGCTCTGCATCTCCTGCTGGAGTGTGCGGCTCATGCATGAAGCAGCTTGAAGCAGAGACTGAAAGGATGCACATGAGGAGGAGGCGTGCGTTTGGGAGGCAGGGAAGGCAACGTTTTGGGGGGCTTCCCCACCTCCAATCCCAGCTGGGTGCCTTTTTGGCAGCTAGTACTGGGATTTGCACAAAAATCTCTGCTTTTCAGTGCAACCAGAAGTCTCTGTGGTAGAAGGACCAGAATGGGGCACAAAAGGTTGTAACCTATGCTACAGGACAGCTGCTGGTGACCTTCGGATGCGCTTGGGTGCCTTCTGAAGAGGAAATCCTCACCTGGTTCTTCCCAACACCATCCAGTCCAAGTGCCTCTTGTTCTCCCTGTCCTGCCCCTTCAGTCCACACCGAATGCAGATGGGGTTCTTCCTTGCCCTTTGTCCTCAATGGACTGGTGGAAATTCTCTCTGCTGAGCCTGGAGAGGCACCTGTGAGCTGAGCCTGCACTTTTGCATCCTTTCCTGCTGATCTCTGCGCAGCTTAATCCCAAATGCAAGAATTGTGGTGGCACTTGGGGCTTTTTAGGCTCTCACTTGGGTGAACTTTGAGATAGAGGGGATTATAGAACCTCTCGGATCATTTTTACTTGTTTTATTTTGCTCCTTCTGGGAAAGCTTGCTGCACACTGAGGTTTTTCAGACTTCCACAAGTCCCATTCCAGACCTTAACATGGTTGCTCAGAATTGCAGAGCACTGCTTGACTGGTCTTGTTTCTTGGCCTTGTTTATCTAAGGAAAGGATGCTGGAGAGTTTGCAGGAGGGAAAATTGGAAAATGTGTGTACTTATTGAAAGAGAAAAAATAAGAGAGGCGAGAAGAAAAAATAACCACATGCAAAAAAGAAAAAGCCAGTAACCATGTCTGCTGATGGCCTTTGGAGTTGGAAATACTTTGATAATAGCTATGTTGGGACAAACAAGGAAAGTCTGTAAAGTCCCTGTAACGAGAACAAAAGGGAAAAAAACGAGAGACTGTTTCCAGTGTCTCTCTTGCTGACATACGGCTGTTCTCCTGCCCGATCCCTGTGCACGTTCCTGATGTTGCTCCAGCACACGCATCCGTAGGAAGCATCAGGCAGAGACGTGCAGAGGCTGCCAGGTTTGGCTAGAAGGGAAATAGATGCGAGAAAACACCAAAAATGACCCCCAGGGAGATCTGAAGTCTTAGATTGTCAGCTTTTACTGGGCATGAGTGCAACACTCTGTGCAAATTTACCCAAAAAAAAGACTCATGCTCCAAAGGAACTTAGTTTCAGATGGTGTTTAGCATGGTTGTCTTGGCTGATTTAGAGGGGAATTGTGCACCCTTGCTGCATGGCTGTTATTCACTGTTTGTTTAATATCCCTGGTCTTGTCTTTGTGCAGCAGGTGCAGGTGATGCCGGGTTTGGTGTGGAGCAGCTCGAATAGGTGGTGGCATCGTCTCACAGCGCGCCTGCACCTGCACTGTGTGCAGAGATGTGCCCAGTAAATACTCCTATTATCATGTTCTTACGAACAATTCCTTGCAGAGAGGGATTATACACGTAGAAATTTTTAACGCTCTTCATTGACACTGCAGTAATTCTGTATCTAACTGAAAGATTTCTCCCCAGGTTGTTCTGGGAGAGGTGACGTGCTATTTAAAAGCAGATGCAAGTTTAGCTCTGCTCTTCCAGCAGTCTTCCCTGCAAGTTACGAACCATTAGAGCTTATTTCTTGCTATGGCTGCTACTTGTCTTCACCTTGCCAGTGTGTGAGCTCTGGCTCTTCTGTTTTAAAGGTTAGATGTGCCCAAGGGTCCCTATTCGTTCAGGAAACCTTCCTCTCGACCTTGACTTTTTCAGTGCCCTTCTGGCAATGTAAGAGATTAATGAATTGTGGTTTTTAAATTGTCTTCTAGATGAGAAATTTATGTCATATTTTAAACTATTGGACCTAAAACTTCTAACTGCTGTCAAAAACATACCTTTGTGCAGATGGACTGAGAATCAGAGGAGAGCTTGGGCATGTTCACAGTTGTTGAGGTCTGCTACTGAGAAAGCTGGGACTAAAATCATTTGAAATATTCTTCTGACTATAACAGTTCGGTTAAGGTTGGATTTTTTTTTTAAATTATTTGCTTTTAAAAGACTATAGGATTTCTTTGCAATTGCACTTGGAAACAGGTCAATATACTATCTGGCACTCCTTTGTCACTTGAAAAATAGTTTTAAATAGAAGCAAATTGAGGTCTAACAATAATGGATTAAGAGAAACACTTATCTCACTTCCTTTCGTTCAGCTGGATGGTACATGCGACTTGGGACCTGAGCACGGGGGATTACTTGACCACTGAAGCAATAAAAATTTTGAATTTAAACACGATCCGTGCAGCTTCTGAGGCAGGATGTGACATTTGATTTCCCATAGTGTTTTTTTTTCTCTCACTGCTATTCATCTGCACTTTGTTGGCCACCAGGTCCTGCTGTCGGTACCGTGAAGGGGTTGTATGAGCACCAGTAAACGCGGCTGTGTGCCTGAGGATGGAGCGTAGCTGCAGGAGGCTCCAGTCTCACCAAAAGAAATGAAAATGCATCCAAAAATGCATTTTTTTTATATGTGAAATCAATTGG
Organism: Crypturellus tataupa; assembly: GCA_034781795.1. Taxonomy (NCBI): domain Eukaryota; kingdom Metazoa; phylum Chordata; class Aves; order Tinamiformes; family Tinamidae; genus Crypturellus; species Crypturellus tataupa. The sequence goes on along the minus strand of JAWLRI010000337.1, from coordinate 274,890 downwards.
AATGAGAATTTAAGGTGTATGAACCAAGTCTTAGGCCTCTGACTCGGATATCAGGGTGCTCAGGGTCACCTCTCATTGTGTGAGTAACTCCAAATGTGGCAACTTCTGTTTTTGCTTTCATCTTACATAGGAACGACCTAGGTTTTACTTTCTTCCAAATAAGGGATGATTATTGCAACAGTTGCTATTTCTGAAGAGTTCAGCTCTATTTTTTTATTTATTCAGTTTTTATTGGAAGTGTCTCTTTTTTCCTTTTAGACTCCAAGAAACACATGGGTGCTTGGCGTGTTCAATAAACTGCGCTCAGAACCTGTTCCGGGTTTTCCCTGGGAATCGTCCTGGGTTTGGATGTCAGCGAGGGGCAACGGCAGTGCTGAGCGCCTCGAGCCAGCGTGGGGTCGAATGCGGTGATGTCACGGTGCCCACGGGGCATCCGGGAAGGGGCTCAGCTGTCACAGAGGGGTGTCACAGCGAAGGCCCGGCGTGCCGAGCTGGGGCACAGGGGTGCAGATGAGGGATTGGGGCCGTATGTACAAGCCAGCCTAACCACAGGGGATTTATGCTCAGGTGGTTCCTGACACTTTACAAATGGAATACCCTGTCTCGCTTTAGAAAAGAGAAGTGTTAGAAGAGAAGATTTTATGGCTTTGGGGAGAGAAAGTGTTTGGTGTTGCCTTTTTTTTTCTTTGGGGAACGTAAAGGCCAGCAGGATGGGTTTCTTTGGGCACTTGCTGAATCAAACTAGTGCTCTAGGTGAACCAAATTGTGAGTCAGTTGCCTGCATTGGTTCTCTGCTGCCTTGAAAAATCAAGGTTTGGAACAGATTTAGGCAGGTTTCTACTGTGTATCTGGTAACGCAGACTTAAAATTAACGTAGATAAGGGGTGTTTTTGGTGCCTTTTTTTAACTGTGACATAAAGAGAGCAGCGGGGACTCTGCGGCCTCTCCTTGAAACTGCCTTTTCCTGCTTCTCTGCTATGCTATAAAACAACTATGATGTGTTTATAAGTTAGCACTCCGTGTCACTTATCAAAGAAGACTTACTACTAAACTTCTGGATAGACAGTTTGGTGGGAATATAGCTTTCTTGGCATTAAAAAGGCAGCTTTTTTGACGATAATGTAATCCTATGCGAAGCTCTTTAAGGTATAGTATGCCCTTTATATTTATTACTTTATAATCTATGAAAAATAGTGATGTTTTGGGCCGAGCTGTTCTGGGAGCTGGAAATCAGCAGCTGGTTGATGTCCTGGCATCCATGCTCTCTCTGCGCTAGTTTTCCAGGGTAGCAGCAGGCCCTGGCAATTGGAAAGGTGGCGGAGGAGGAGGCCGTGTCCTCCTCCTTGTGCTCGAATCGGTGAAGCTGCCTGTGGGCAGCTGCCCATAGCGTGTGAAAGCCGTTCTCCGAGGCACGGAGCTGTTCTGGACTGATGCTCAAGGCTGGGGAGCACCGTGGCTGCGCCCTGCACTCGGGGTGTCTGGGCCCTCCTTACTACTTCCCTGGCTGATGGCTCTCCTGCATTGAGGAGCAGAGTGGAGCCGGGCTCTGCCGCGGGGCCGCGGAGACCAGGGTGGTCCATGGCCACCGCTGGAGATCCATGCGCGAGCCCTGCAGAACCCTGGGCACCAGTGTCTGCCTGTGCCTTGCAAAAAGTGTAGGTTGAATTGGGCTGGGGACAGTGCTGGCCTCCCTGCTGCGTTCGGGCCGGGGGCAGCCGCAGCCAACAACCTCGGGCACTTTTTGAGCTCCGTCATGCCTAGCTGGCAGTGTGCTGGCGCATAAGGGGCTGTAGCAGTGGGGGAGCATTCCTGATGTTTATGCCATTAAAAAAAGGTGTCCTTAGACCCTAAGTTAGCCCTAGCTGAATAAATTTATAGAAATGAGACAAGTTTCTCAGTATCCAAACACAGGATGCCAAGAGCAACGTGCCCAGCCCTGCGGTATCTGCTGGTGACGGCCGTCCCTGCAGCAGAGGCTGCTCCGAGTGCACTCCTAACGCGGGACCTTGTGGGGAAAGCGGTGTGCGCTAACGGGGAATACGTTAAATCTAAACAGCCACAATTCCATGGGTACGGAGCAGTTTTTAATGGTAAATCAATACTCTAATAGAAACAGCCCAGAAATCTTTTGACACTTATTCAAGAGGGAGTTGTCAAAACAAGATGTATTTATGACAGGGTTCCTGCCTGCCTTTTCAAAGGCCCTTGAATTGCTGCCAGCTGCTAAACACCCTCGCGCTCCTGGGAGTTACATTCAGCCCAATAAGTGGAGATTTCACAGTGAATATTGCCGTGTCAGAAAGCTGGCAGAGACACTCGGTTGACAAGCAGCAATTGGCCACTGTGTCCGGGGCTGCAAGGGCTCATCTTCATCATCGGGATGTTCAGGAGCAGGAACATCCAACGTCGCTAGCGGTGGGAATTAGCCTGCCTTGGAAGGGCCCCATCGATGGTTTCGCCGTAGCAGCCTCCCCGCTCCCCCGCGCGCACTTGGGAAGCAACCGTGGTTAATCTCCATGGAGCAGCCGCCTTGCCACATTGGGCTGGGATTCAAAGCAGTTATTGGAGGCAGTCAGGCCCCATGGGCAACTGGCTGCCCGCGCGGGAGCGGGACTGCCCGTCCCGCCCGTGGACCGTGTGTGGGGGGCGGCCAGGCAGGGCCCTGATCTGGGGTCGGCGCTCCAGAGCGCAGGGGTGTTCACAGGGGTGTTCTTACTGTGTTTGCTGCCTTGCACGACGCTGCTCTGGGCCGTGTCTAGGAGACTGGGACAGGGAAGTGGCAAACATTGGGAGGAAGTGGGCAAGTAGAGTGACTCTGCGCGATCTCGTGCCTGTGCTCCCTGCAGCTGGCACGTACTGGGGGGCATGAGCTGGGCGCGTGGTCTGACTTGTGTTGCCCCGAGGTTACCAGGCCCAGCCAGGCAAAAGTCATTACCGTCTGGCCGAGGGGACACGAGGAGACATGAGGGGAAGTCCTACAGCCTCCTGTCCCACTGTTTACATAGTTCATTAACCCCAGGGAAATGTGGTGTGAACTAGTGCTGGGAAATCATCTTGTAGCTACGCAAACCCTTCAAGTGAGTGCAGCCTGAGAGGGTTGGCATTTGTGTAGGAAGCGCAAGAGCAAGGTTAGTCCTGAGGGAGTAAATCAGGTTAAGAGGGGAAGGGTCTCTGCGATGGTTTTGCACCTGAACTGGGGGTAGGGGAAGCCCTGTGGAGATGAGAGGTTGCTGTGGACACCAAATCCTCTGAATGTTCATGTAGAAGGGGCTTCAGAGCTATGGAAGAAATGTGGGCAGGTGCCGTAAGCTCAGCCAGAGATGTTACGCACAGCAGAACCTTTCCTCTTGCCTCCGAAAAACTGTGGCCACGTTTTCTGCTCGCTTTGGAGTATTGACCCCCGGGGTGCCAAGGGGCAGGAGGAGCCGGATGGAGCTCACAAGCGTCCATGTCCACCTCCATGGCAGGATTAAATCCAGGTAGAGCCATGTGTGCGGCGATGCCCATGGAGCTGTGCCTGCAGTGATCGGAGGCAGCACCACATCCATAAAGGGCCACGAGCGTGTTGGACTGGGCTTCACTCGGCCGAGGGGAAGCAAAAAGGGGTGCAGAGGCAGAGCCCCTCAGCACAGTATTTCTGTCCTGAACATGCTCCAAGAATGTGACTTCTCTGGGCTTCAGCTGTGGTTTCTCCAGCTCTGTGGAGCCCTATGGAGCTTGAAGAGCTTTGCACTTCCTCCAACCTGCCCTAGCTAATGATGCTGTAATTGCATGCAGACGTCTGCGTTCGTTTGTGTCTCACCTCTCCCCGGAAACATGTAGCAAATGTGCATCTCTGTCACCCTTGCCTTTTTTCTTCCTGCAGGAATCTTTTTTTCCTTCCCCTCTCCGACTCCTGTTTACTTTATTAGTGACTGTGATTCATGAAGGAGTTCTTGATGAGAGGAATATTTCTATTTTGCAGGACTTGAGGGAAAAGAAAAGGGGGGAAAAAAAAGCAAGCAAGCACATCAGACAGGGACTCTAGGATGCCTAATTACTGTCAGATCATATCCGGAATGTTTTGTTATGAAAACATGTTGCAGTCTGCAAAACTCCAAGTCTAAAAGCTTCAGATCCTTGTAATCTGCCATTGAATAGTATAAGAAAAAAACACAGTGTGCCTAACATCTGGTCTTTATCATGCAAGAGGTGCTTTGAAATGTGTGTGTTACTGCCAATTTATGTTATTTTCTTCATTTTTTTTTTCTGTTCATATTGAGTAGATCAGATAAGCCACTAATACCAGCTGGTTTGTGATTTACGTTGCACTGACATGTGCCATCTCCGCTTTCCCATCTCACATGGGGAGCAAATACTTGACCACTACTTTTGGAAACAGGAAAGTGGCCCCAGGTTTTTAATACCAGGTTCTTTCCAGGAATAAAATGAGGTTTATTTCATCTTGCTGACCTTGTTGTTGCTGCACTGAATATTCTCTTACGTTTCCTATTCGTTCCACTCATGCGCGTTAGCAGGGCTTTGTTAGTCCCCCATCTTCCCGGGTTCCTGCTGTGCAGTGGTTCTAGTTTTATGGGGAGTTTTTCATGGGAGTTGTCAAAGAATAATTATACCCCATAAACTTTACTTTGTATCATTACTAATTCACACCTATTGGGTATTTTCCAAGAAACTGATCTTGGTTGTCTCTTAATTGCTAAAATCCATAAACTTGGTTACAGTGAATCTGTGCAATGGATTTGCACCCTCTAGAACTTCTCCCTTCAGTGCAAAATATAACTGAAAATCTGAATGGGATGCGACCATTTAATCCGATCTTATTTCATCACAACTTCAGCAGGTTGTTTGCTCCAGCCAAGCTGAACATCTCCAGATAAAATACATCGTCTTCCCAAAGCATCAGCATGGCCACTCGCCCCGAGACGCCACCGAGGCGGCTGGCGAGAGCGTCCGCCCCCGAGGAGCGAGCGATAGCTGTGTCCCTCCGGGACAGGAGCACCTTGCCTACTGGTGCCCCGAGCGCTGTCTGCTCCAAATGTGTCTCCACATGGACACGGGCTTCCGATTGGCATCTGGAGCTAGGCTAGGTGTTGTGGGACACTACTGCTGTAAAATTGGTGTGGAGAGGGATGAAACGTAAACACAAGGAGGCAGAGAGTGTCCAAGGCAAACCCAGGTATTTGGAGATATTAAATATGCAATGGGCAGTAGACACTGGCCATCTCTTCATGTTCCTTTGGGAAAAGAGGCCGTGGTTTTCTCCAGATGCTTAAGTGAGCTGCTGTGCAACTGCCAAGGGCGCTTTGCTGGTGGGAATCGCCTCGCCTGCCTTCAAGAGGTGGTTGTCGAAGACTGAACTAGTCTTCTCCATGCTGACCATTGGAAATACTCAGTGTAAATCCTTCCTGAAAGGTGATTTGCCCGTTCGGTTTTGGATGTCCATCTCAGGCTGACGTGTAGACCTGACTCCCATTCCTGGGAGCTGAGGCGACCAGCTCAGACCCAGACAACTCACTTCAACTATCTGAAGTTTGGTGCAATCGGCTCCTCCTTTAAAGATCAGCAACACCAGTAGAAGTCTGTGTTTGCACAGGGTGAAGCTTTTTAAGCAGTTTGCAATCTGTGTTAGGTTTTGTGATTATAGCAAGAACCCCCAGGGTTGTGTGTGTGTATTGGGTGTATATATGTGTTTGTAACGCAACCTCGTGAAGGGCTGCTCCGTGCTGAATGCAGATAACAAATGTTTTCAAGTGAGCATGAAAGAAAAAAATACTGCTGGTGGCAACTCTTTTTCTCTGGAAAAAAATCATGGACCCCTGGCACAGAAACCGTTTCTGCACAGAAAACATGAAACTGTTTACAAAAAGCTATGTCTAATATCCTTTTCCAGCTTGGAAAGAGGAGTTTATTTTAATACATCCTTTTTTAATTGCCATGAGCTGGACTTGTAAATATTGTAAGTGGTTGAGTAATCGTCATCTGTTAACGGACCAAATGAAGGGACATTTTTTCCACTCTTGGAGCCCTAGTGTATTCCCGCAGCTCTGCTGGGGATGCTGCGGCGCAGATCGTCCCCAGCAAAACAGCGGGATCAGGAGGGGTTGGCTCTGCAGGGAGCCGGCGTGTGGGGCGCGGAGCGAAGTGCTGCAGCGGCCACAGCCCCGGGGTCACCCCATCACATGGGGACCCCGGGGTCCCCCGCCGCGGGGCGGTCCCTGCCCCAGAGCGATTCTCTCGGCCGGGGGAAGGCGGCTCCCCTCCATCTGGAGCCAGGGTGCTGGCACTGTCCAAGGGGCCACGGCCACGGCCGAGCCCGTGCGCAACTGCGTCAATGTCCCCGCGGCTGGCGCTGCACCTAGGTCACGGCAGCTGGGCAGAGGGCATCTGTGAGAATCTGCGCAGCTGCTTGTCCGGAGCACTCCTCAAAATGACAAAACTCAACTTTGTCTCAGCACCCACCTTCTGCAGAGCAGCATGGTGTGCCTGGACTAATAAATAGCCATAAAGTTTTGTAAGATCACATTAGTCATTAACTTCTGCCTGAGGTTTTGGGCAAGGACAGAGCGCTCAGAGCTCGTGTGCTGCCAGGTTTGGCAGGGAGCTGGTAGCCTCTCAACTGTTGCTTGACATTCATTTTCCAAAGCCAGGTAAACACATAAAAACAGGGTTTTTTTTGCTTTGCAAAATGATTTTATCTTAAAGCCGGAGTCATTTGGACTGGAAACAATTTCCTTATGCAATTTGGATTTCCTTCTGCATAATCTTTTGTCCAGTGGGCTGGTATAGGGGGTCCTAGGAAAGCCTAACTGGCCTTAGCATGCTGTTAGTAAGGGTTAAACGTATCCTTTAACCATCACAGGGCAGATGTTAAGCTTGGAAGATAACTTACAAGCACCACATTCAAAACAATTAGTCTGGAGATCAGTGTGAGAAGTAATAACTGCTCTACCAAGGTGACTATGGTGTTTGCATTGCTACGCAGGTTATTAATGCACCGGGGTCTGATGAAAGGTTTGTACCAAAGGGATCTCGCACCATGAATGCGGAAGAAAATCTGTTTCAGATGGAGCAGGAGCAGGTCTCTGAGGAAGAATTTAATTGCAAAAGACCCCTTGAAGAAGCGGGAGGCGGTGACATCCATGTGGTTTGCTCTTTTGCAGGAATGCTGGTGGTGATCGTGCTGCTGCTCATCGCCATCGCCGTGGTTGCTGTCTGGCCGACCCACTAGGGCAGATGTGGGGCCCTGCCGAGCTGCTGCTCCACAGCCAAGTGTGGAGGACCCCAGAGGAGAGACTGACTTTGTGCAAAGACCTTCCATGATTTAAATAAACTCAGCAGTATTGAATGAAGCTGTGTGCAGCCAACGTCCGTTCCTGCTGCGGGCACAGCTGAGCAGCGCTGCATGGAGCAGGTACCTGGAGAAGGACTCACTCCCGGCCTGGGCACAGCATTTTGGGAGGATACACTTACCCCTAGGATAGATACATTTCCCCGTGTATCCGCACCTAAGCAAGGGATCGTGTTTGGGTACATCTGCTTGGCCCATTTCTTCTGTTGAAGGGCTGGTCTTCTTGAGGGTTTCAAAATACTGTCTGCTGATAACCTGGGGGCCTGGGGGTACCTAGGTGGAGTTCCTGTGCCGTCTGACTGAGGTTTATTACATTTCCCAAGGAATAAACAGTTTAGGTAACGCATATCTATAGACTCCATCGAGATGGAAAACCAGAGGGCATGTAGCCCTAATGGGAACAGCCTGAGGACGAGGGCATAGGAACTGCACAGAGCCTGTCATGAGCAAGTCAGTCTTTGGCTGTTGCAGGGAATTGTGGGCACCATCTCTGCAGATAGAAGTGTCAACGGCAGCGGCTTTAATTGATGCGTGAGCAGAGGGAGTCATGCTTGGCCCCGCACCAGGACGCGCTGGTGCTCGCGCACGGAGCGCGGCAGGTGACATCTGCCTCTTGCTTTTGCAATTTTTCACAAACTGTTGAAACTGAAAAGAAAATGTAACTATTGTAAAAACTAACAACAACAAAAAAAGCATCGAGCATTTGCTTCTGGCCAGAAAAACCCTTATTTTGTTATATGCGCCAATTTGATTCTCAGATTGATAGAGCAAGCAATAACAAGACTGAATAAAAGCCAAACCGTTTATACACAATTCAGCTGAATGATATTTGTTGCTGCCTGTTCTCTATGGTGTGCATTAGTGATCTTTAATGTATCTGTATTCTAAGAGCTGATTTTAGGAAGAGGGAAGAGTGGTTGCTGTCAATCAAGCGTCCTATGTGTGTTGGTGTGTCTCTCCTGACATGTCTGTAATGCTGGCCAGCCCCCGGCGGCTCCATCCCCGCAGTGACGGGGTGTGTGTGTGCAGAGCTCGCAACTGTCTCCTGCCTCTACCTGTGCTCTCAGTTCCCTCCACAGCTGGGGATGGCAACACACATAGTGGGCCAGGAGCCAGGCAGCCCGGGCCCTTTGGCCCGGTCGTGCGACACTAGCTAAGCCGTTTCGCTCTCCTGCACTCGGTCTCCCCATCTATCAGTTGAGGCTCTGGTATCTCCTCCGTGACTATCTTGGAGACTTGCTGATTGGAATGAACAGTTTTTCTTGTCGAGCATCTTGGAATCTACCAAAAGCCTTGGGTGGAGACGAGCTCCAGCAGAGTCACTTTGGCACCTGGGTGGAAACAGCTGTGGGATGCGATGGGAGAGGCTTGAGACTGGCAGGAGAAGGTGCCTCTAGAGGCTGAGTGCACCGGAAGCGGAGCCAGAGGCTCAGTCGTTGAGGGTCGGAGCCATGAAGAACACCATCACGTGCTCCTTTTCCTTCTGTGTGCTCCTGAGAGAGACTTGGGATCGGTTGAGATGGGATGGGAAGTGTGTGGGACAGGCTGGCCACATGTTGCTGAGCCCAGCACCCATATCTGGTGTTTAAGGGGGTAAAACTGGGTTTGTGCTTCTGGGTAGACAACCAGATAGAGCATTCCTGGCTGCTGGGCAAGAGAAATGATGCCCATAGGTTTTCTTGGGTCTCTGTTGACTGGAGAAAATCTTTCCCCAAAGCTGTAAAAGTTGGGTTGAGTCACGGCTGCGCAGGCTGTGCCTGTTGGTCCTGGCTTGGAAAGAAGCTTCACATTATGGCCTTTGAAGGAGGAGGTGGGGAAACACTTTCTCAGGGTGGTTTTCAAAAGGCCGCAGCAGGCTTCTGATTATTTCATTGCTTGATCTCGAGCTGAAACAGAGCGAGCGAGGCGGCTCAGGGCTGCGTTCCCCGCTCACAGATCCAGCGGCGCGTGGAGGAGCCGAGCAGGAAAACCCGCCTGGGGTCCCGTCTCATGAGGAGCCTTTGACCCAGCCCTGCGTAGCTGCTTCCTCCAGCACCCATGTGACAGCCCCAGGGCCCTGGGAATGAGAGGATGGACTTGGCCTCCAGTGAAGCCCTTTGCAGAGGAGCTTGTTTGGCTTCCCAGGAGGGACATGTGGCGCCTCCGCAAGTGCGACACGGGCACCAATGTCACCACAGCGCCAGCAGCCCCTCACCAGAGGGGCTTTAAGAAAAGATGCTGCTGATTTACTGCACTCTCAGCCCCAGTCTTGCAGCCGGCGCATGGGACAGGCCGCGAGCTGTTCAGCAGAGGGGGCTGACGAGGACGTTCCCAGATTTGCCCTTAGGCAACAGCCCACGTGCTGCGGGGCTGAGGTGTTTTGGTAAGAAGGGGGCGATTTGGCTGTCCCACCAAAGCAAAGGGGAGGTTAAAGCACTGGAGCAGCTCATCCTGCTGCTCCCTCCTGTGCCAACCCATCGATTCATCATCCCTGCGCTGCAGCTTGGGGCCAAAGGGGACGCGCTACCAGCAGGCCTAGCCAGGAACAGCGAGCGGGTCCCTGTCCCCGGCGGAGGGCGGGGGGAAGCAGAGACTGCGGGAGCCGGTCATGGTTTACGAGAGTTTATTCAACTGGTTTCTGACTTTAGTCCTACCGGGTGGGTGCTGAACAGTTACAAGCATCTTCGGGTTCAGTTACATCCAATCTAACGGAACAAATGAACAAATGCAGAGAAAAAAAAACAAAAACAAAAAGCAAACAAGAACTCAGGGAAAAAATGATAAGAAAATCCACAACTTTTCCACGTGTCATTAAATATATTCATATATAATAACCATAATATATTAGTATGCATTGTAAAGAAACATCGCCCAAAGCAGTATGCAATGGTCGTAACTAAACAACATTTACAGTTCAAGATATTAACAGGAAAAAAATAAAAATTAAAACAGTACAAACACAGGTTTTGCGACGGGGTCACGCTGGGATGAGGTGGGTGTGCGGGACAAGGGGACGGACGCGACGAAGGGGACGAACCGGGACGAGGCGGCTCGTGCCGGGGCTCCCACAGGATGCGGTTGTCTCGGCATCCACAGTGCCCAGTGGTGCCTCTGGCTTTCGGCTCTGCCGGGGGCCCTGGTGTCCGGGGGTGGTGGGGGACCCTGTATCCTGTCCCACCCCAGTCCACTGGGGCGCCAGGGTCCCTCCTGCCAGGGTTTCTCGCCTCCTCGTGCCACAGGATGGCTGCCTGCAGTGACAGGGACACATGGATGGCACTCCTGGAGCACAGCCCGTGACTGACGTTGGCAGCCACTGCCCTGGGGACATCCTGGACACCGTGGTGCCTCGTTACACTGTGGTTCCCCGTGTGCTTGCATCCACGAGCGCAGCAGCCCTGGCCGTGGAGGGCGATGTTCAAGGGTGACATCTTCATCCCACTTTGGGACAGGCCAGAGGTCCCCCTGCCAAAGGAGGTGTCCTGAGGGGGCTGCAAGGAAGACTTGCTTCCCCAGAGCCCCCAAAACGGGACTGCTCCGCCTCTCCCAGGGGGAACAGGGCTGTAGAGGGGCTCCTGCAGCCACCACTGCGGGTCAGGGTTACTGGAGACACTGGTTGAACAGAGCCATAGAGCTGTGCAACCATGGACGGAGCGAAGGAGCGTCTCTGAAGTGGTTGGGAAGCACCAAAATCCAACCATGATCAAGGAACCGGGTCCTGGTGGGCCAGGGGGGTTGCATCTGCAGTCATCACTCTGGGTCCAATAGATTCTCTGAGCTCTGATTAGTTCTACCTCTCGCGCTACTTTGACTCCCTCCCCCGTGTGGTTTTCTGTTAGTGTCCAGAGGGTCCCTGGGCTCTGGCAGCTTGGCAGGGTGGACAAGTGCCTGCTTGGAGTGATGGAGTTTCTTCAGCAGCTTCCTCAAAGACGGAAATGGGCTGGAGGGCTGGGGCCTGTCCCCGTTGCTGCGGGTATTGGGGGTGTCGAGGCAGTGCCGGGGCCAGTGGCAGCACCCTGCCACAAGCTTAGCAGAGGGAGCCAGAAAGCATCTGGGGTTGGCAGATCCCAAGTTCCCTGGTTTCCCCATCCTGTCTTCCCTGTGTGGGAGAGTGCTGAAGGCCTTGGGAGAACAGACTTTGTGTTGGGGCTAGTTGTTCTGGGGCCATTAGAAAGAAATTTCATTTTATTTGCCTAAAGACATAAGCTCTGTGCGTTTCCTCCACGTTCCTCGTGGCATTTGACCGTGTTGCTCTGCTTGGCTGGGTGCTCCTGAAGGGTTCAGAGGGCAGCAGACCACCCCATGAGCAAGCCCTGGTGGTGTCTGATCTGCAGGAGTCTACGCAACCAGCACGGGCTGCACGGACCTTGGGCTTGTGGCACCTGTGGCTTGAGGGCACCATGAGTAGCTGGGGACAAGCTGTCTCCAGCACCAACTCTACCCCCATCGCCAGTCCTAGCCAGAGGGGAGCTGCTTAGCAAAACTTTGTGGCTGTAAGCCCCTGTTGAGACACTTAAGGTCAGAATTTATCTTTTGGAAGCCCTTTGATGGCTTGGATGCCTTTCCCCCACTTCCTATAGAACTATCACGGTTGGACTTCATGATCATGAAAGTCTTTTCCAACCATAATAATTCTGTGATTCTGTGATTAGCTCTTCTTGGTCTCTAAACCAGGTGAAATGAGACTGTTCTGAGCAAGACAAGATTGGGAAGAAAACCATGACTTGGTGGATTACTTGGCGTCCAGGCTAGGGTGTCAGCCGTAAGGGCCACGTGGCGCGAGGAGCCTCAGCGCGTCGGTCCCGCTGCGCCGTGTCCCCCAGCAGCCTGGCTCGGCCCTGGAGCCTGCTTCACACCTACTTACAGGGCTGCCTCGCTTTATGGTCATTTTGTCATTACATAAATATTATTGACTGCTATAAAACCAGGCAAAGCCACTGGAAAATGTCATAAAATGGATGTTTCCAAGTTTCCTAAAGGGAAAAATATCAGGGAGGTTTGGCTTTTCATAGCAACTAGCGTTTGCTCCTCATCCAGGTACCTGGGCTACCCTGCCTGCATTCTCGCCTTGGCTGTTGCCAGAGGGACTCAGAGTAGAGGTGGCAGAGCTGCCACCCTGGCAGGGTGAAGCTGCCCCCAGCTGACTTTTTTCTGGTGACAAAAAAGTCTGAGAGCCTAAACTGTCCCTGGGGAAGTTGCTCCCATCCCAGCTGCTGCTTTGCCAGGTTGTGAGCTAGTGGCAGGACCTCTGCTTTCCCAGTTCATCAGGGGTTAGAGATTAGGAATTTGATTTTTCTGATGGTAGATTTGCCTTTTTTTCACCCCCACTGGAAGATCTAGATCTAGGTAGGTCAAATCCCACTCATCTTGTGCCCAGTGGATACCTGTTCCCTCGAGCTCACCTTTCTGCACAGGCTCCAACATGGATCTCTGTGCTGTCCCTGCTGCCCACAGGCACACCCGCAGTCCCACTCTACCTTGCAGGAATGGCTGGCTGCCTCCTGCAGCGACACGGGGCACTGGCCAGGTTGCATGAGCGAGGGCCAGGCTGGGCCATTTGGGGGAAAACTGGCTGAGTCTGGAACTGAAACTACTGCTGACGGCTGCAGAAAGGACCAAGCCCAAGAAGGAGGAAGTCTCAGGCATGGCTGGGTCAGACACTGCACTTACTTTAGGGGTGACATTTTCCACCTCTTTGGACTGGAGGGCAGCTTTTCTGCAGAGTCTGGATGCTTCCCTGGCAATTCTGGTCATGAACTTGACTGTGAATAGGAGGGGAGCGGAGCATCCCGTGGGCTCGAGCTCCTCGGGTGCATCTGTTACAGCAAGTGGCTGGTACGTGGCAGCGGGCAGCTCTCCTTGGAAAAATGGGGGCTGCAGCAGGGCATGTTCCCGAGTTATGCGCACACAGAAGACGCTCGCTAACGTGGTCTCCCCTCTCGCCCCACTTTGTGCGTACAGCTTTGTGCTCACCTGGTGCGATGGGATCAGCGTGTCCATGCAGCTGGGGACCTCATCCTGTCTCTGGGGTACTGTACAGCAGGGTAGCATTACGGCTATTATATACTGAAGAGTCTTTAAATAACCTATATTAGTTGATCCTCAGATCTGTGCTCAGGGGTAAGTCTCTGTTTAGTTTCCTCTACAATAACTGTCTCATTCAACCTAAATTGAGAATATGTTTTTTTTTTGGGGGGGGGGGAGTTAATTCCAGCGTTGCCGTTGATTAGTTTCTTACAGGCTGGGTCATTCCTGTGTCTATGCTTTGGAACTAGCAGACGTTAGCAGTTTTAAGGCAGTTTGGTGTCTCCGATGTCTTCAGCGAAGGGGGTCGAAAGGAGCCGGGGTCACTAGGAAGCACCGGCACCACCAGCGCGGCCGAGGCTCTGCCCATAGCACCCTCCTCTCGCAGTAGCTGGGTTTATTCCACGTGTGCGACACGAGGTATAAACTTGGCAGTGCTGCAGAGGTGGCTCCCGGCCATCCCCCCAGCCCGCCCTGGCCCACGCAAACTGCAAGGCGCCCTCCTTCCCCAGCCCCGGCGCCAGGCCCTGTCCGCTCCCGGTTCTACACAAAGCAGCATGCACAGTCAGTCTCTTGCGCGCTCGTTTGGGCGCTCCATCACCCTCTCCGCCTCTAGGCCTTCTTGCACTTGCCCTTCTTCTCCCGCTGCTGGAACTTCCTGAGCCGCCGGGCCCATGTATCCCGCCACTGTATCACCAGGCTGGTTTTGTCTGCAATGATGCCGCTCTGGTCGGGAGAGTCCTCGTTGTTACCCAGCAGCAAGTACTTCTTCATGGGCTTGATTTTGGGGCACTTGCACGCTATGTCCTTGGAGTGGATCCACAGGGTCTGGTCTCCACGCCGTATCCGGTTGCTCCCTTGTTTGTAGACAGAGATGATGTTGACCGTGAACTTCCACCAGTCAGCATTTCTTTCTGCTTTCAGGATGTGAATCTGAACAGCTGCAAAAAGTCAAGGCGAGAGAGGAAATGATGTTACAGTTTGGTAAATGAATATCAAGTCCTACCTGACAGTGCGTGATGAAAATGATTTCTGCCTCCAGAGACCTGCAGACAGTTCTCTGGATTGGTAGAGAACAACCATGGGCCAATCTGGTGTTGGCTGCACGGAAGCCAGTTTTGTCTCCAGGGCTTTTGTCTGAGAATGAAGCAGCCAGTGCTGATGGCAGAAGATCTCAGCAATGACAGTGCAACCACAGTGGGCATGGGAGGAGCTGCCAAGCTCTGCTGCCAAGGAGGAGGCCCAGATGAGCAAGACCCACTTATCCCATGGGCCGACCCAGCAGGAGGAGCCAGGAGGAGAGAGAAGCTGGAGGCAGCAGTACGTCAGGACCCAATTCATGCCCTGTGCTAAGACCCATGCAGACGATGCAGGTGAAGGGGAACAATTGCTTCTCTCTCTTATCAGTGTCCTCAGGAGAGTCCATCCCTATCCCTGCGACCTTCAGGATGTAACTATGAAGCAAACACTGATGGAGCAGTTCCCCAGAGCTGCTTATGCAGCTCCCTCTTCAATGATATAAGAAAAATCTTTAAAAAACAGTCAGGTTCAGGTATGCCATAAGGTCACATAGGTGCTAAAATCCATCTTTTCCCTAAAAGCTACAAGCACAGATGAAAGTGGAAAATTAATAAACCTAGGGAAAATGAGTGCCTCCAGGGCTGAGCAGTGGCCAAAGTGCAGGGTGAAGGCTCTGCCTGCAAGGTGAGCATTGCAGGAGGGACAGAAACCAGACACCAGCCGTCATCAGCGGTGTTAAAACCCTGGCTCGCACTGTCCAGACCTGGGAAGAACTTTCTTCCTGACACATGTGCAAGCTCCAGCCAGGGAGACTCAACAGCATGACCCAGTCCCTGAGTCTGGAGAGCACCATGTGCTTCAGCAAGAAGAAAAGTTTCTGCATGGCCAGTGCCTCTCACCCGCCTCTCTCTTCTTTGCCGGAGGGGACACTGGACTCATCTACACCAATACCCTAAAGCAGCTCCAGGTTTTAAGATAGCACAAGCCAAAATCTGGACTGAAAATGCTGAGACTAGCCTTTATCTTCAACCATTTGGCAGCTGGAGGTAGAAAAGATCTGCTAAGGCCTCCAGCACCTCTGCCTGGGGCCAGTGTAAGGACTGAGCTGTGCTGAGCACTCACGAGCACCTGGCATCTGAGCAGGCCCCTCCTTAAGGGCCATGATTCTGCAGCTGTGGTTGAGCCTGGATATACAGCTGGGTGCTGCTTCTCAGGACTGATTTTTGCTTGCTTTGACTGCTCTGTTTTCCTGGAGTGTTTCTGAAGCGTGTGTTTCTTTGGGACACCTGCCTAGAGCCTCTGGAGCCAGCCCTGTTTGCACTGACCACAGACAAAGTAACAGACACGTGGCCTTGGACACCTCCCACTAGCACTACAAGACGGTCACCTCACGAACCAGGAAACAGGTGTGATCCTACAGACATGTCACCACTATCCAAAATCGAGGTCATCTATACTAAGCCTGTTCCAACCTGTGAAAGGATTAGTAAGAGGGGAGCTAGAGCTATCAGCATGTTTCTAGGATATGGATCCTGACCCGGTACAGTTCAGTGTTTCACACGGACGATGACATTGCTTGTAAAAAGCAGGAGTGAAGGACAGAGGGTAGTGCTCAGTGATCATAAGGACAAGTCAATGACAACCCAGTTGATCCAACCTCAATTTCTGGATTTGATGGACTCATTTGAACATTGTTTTTAATGTGCCGAATTGTAGCATGAGGCTCCTAGCGCTATAGAGAGTATCTTGGGAGAAGCAGAGAGGCAAAGTATGAAAGGTCTGGGCAGGTAACCAGAAGATCACAGGGTCCCAGAGGAAGACTAAGATGGGAGGATGAACATGATCCATAAACATAAGAATCTCAAAATGATGCTGTGTTCCAGCCCCACAGCGCATGTCGTATAGCTCTGGAGGGACACACTTGCAGCCACATGGACTGTGATAAAAGCTGCTGAGAAGCCTGGTGAAGACTCTGCTTCTCCGCATCTTGCCCTTTCCTCAAACGTAGTCCTGAGTTCATATACTGCAGTACTCTGCTCACCATCCAGCATCCACTTAGAAACGGTGATCCACAGCACTGCTGAACCAGTGCAAAGAGAAGACTTTGCATGGTGATGGAGGTGGGAGAGGACGCTTCTCAGTATCTTCTGCAAAGAAGTTGCAGAGCTGAGATGGTAACAGACACTGGTTTACTGCCGGTGTCCTCCCGTGGGGTGAAGGAGACAATTCAGCTCACATATGATTTCACAAACCCCTGAAGCTCCCATGGGTTTGCTCTGGGGGTCAGCACCCTGTGACACAGGTTGGTCCTGAGCAGGCTATGGAGTGACAGGGCTTTGGTTGTCCCCTCCTGGCATGTGTTCACGTGTGCAGGGACCTCACGATGAAGACCTGCATCCCTACACATGTGATGCCACGTGGCGTGGTAGCATCCAGCAGCCCTCCTCCGCCTCCCCCATGGGGCTGCTTCCTTGGGCACTGCATCCCCATGCTGCTCTGGCTGGAGCTCCCAGCACGCACAGCGGCTGAGTCCCGCTCAGGAAGATGTCCACTTTGTAGACTCAGATTCACAACCCACACACGGAAGGAAACCCAGCATTTGAGTACACAGTGTGGTGAGGAACCAGAGAGAAGCCCAGAGGCATTTTTTGCAATTTTCTGCACTTTCTTTTTCTGACAGCTGTCAAAGAAACATCACAGAGAAGGCCAGAGAGGATGGGAGCAGCTATTGGCTGAGTCCGCTTCTCCTTGCCTGCCTTGGGAGAGGATAAACACTCTTCTCCTCCCTAAAACTGGCTTCCAGGAAAATAGCTTCATTGGGAAGTGGTTACACAGACCTCATGTGTTTATTTGCTAATTGTGAGATGAGAGGAATGAATAAAATCAGACATAGAAGGGGAGAAAAAAATCCAGTGGAAGTTCCAGCACTGGACAGGAGACAAAGTAAAGAGAAATCTCTCCATGAAGGCTGCAGGCTGGCGCGTGTGGAGGATGGAGTCGTGCTACATTTTCCATTTTCTGACATGCCTCTGTAGTTCAACCACAAAACACTTCTTGATGGAGCCTTCCAGCCTCTTTTCCCTTTTAGTTCTTACCTGCTACACCTTGGACCTATCCCAGATGCCCACCTAGCTGCCTCAGGGATTAACCTCTGTGTCAGTCCTCGGCAAGAAATCTCAGTCACAGAGACAAAATCTAGGCATTTCCCATCCCAATTTGACCTGCTGAATTACCAGAGGAGCGGCAGCACCATCACGTTAAAATTGTGATGTTCAAACTGATCTCAAGCTCTGAAAGGACAGAGGAAGACGAGCTGCTCAGCCCAGCAATGCTTTTTAACACACTGAAAAATACGTGGATTTTTTTTTCTCAGATCATGTCATAGACACCAGATGCTTTCATTAAAGAAAAAAAAAAAAAAAAAACCACACACACAACCCTAAGCTCTGACCACGTATTTCCCAATTTGGTGTGAAGGTAACAAAATGTACAGATCAGCCAATTTTTATTTTTTTGGAAACAAATCTTTCCAAAAAGGCTTAAACCTTTGACCTGCCTCGGTCTGCACTGACAAAATGGAGAAAATGAATAAAAAGGAACTGGAGTGAGCTGGTTACAGGAAACTCCACTCTAAAATACACAGTCTATATTTTTTTCCTGAAGTCAAGGCCCTATCTTTTTTTTTTTCCTTTTCTCCCCTCCCCTCTTTTTCATTTTCCTAATGAAGGGGAAGGAGTGAAGGCCTAGGTGAGTCCTGTCTGCCAGTGCCGCAGCTGCACTCACTGACAGCAGGTTTTATGTCCTGACTTGGCTGGGAGGACCCGGAGTGTCCCGGGGGCACGTGGCAGAGACGCGGCCCTGCAAACGCTGTGGCCACCAAGCACCTCTGCTGCTCCTGAGCAGCGGGAGGAACAGAAAATGCAGCGTTTTGCCCCAGTTTGCTTGCCAGGGGCAGGGGGTGCTCAGACACCTTCTGAAAAGCCTTGGTGGCTTCAGAGCTGCAGTTGAGCTGTGAATGTGGCTTGGGTGTTTTGGAGGTTCTTCATCCCCATCCTCTTCCAGGGATGCAGAGAGGTGCCAGGAGGACTTTGGGAAGCATCTAGGCTGGCAGAGTTCCTCTTTACAGGGCAGGTGGGGGCTCATCAAGCACCCAGATGCCACCGCGTTTCTGGCCCAGGTGACCATGGGCAGCTCTGACCACAGCACCAGCTCCTCAGCATGCCGGGCATCCCTCAGTCCCTCTGCCGGACCAGTGCCGGGATCTGATACTCAGGCTGCTTTGGTCTGGAGAACAGTGTTAAAACCAGATTTTTTTACCACTTTTTTTTAATTCCCTTTGCACCCAGTGGTGAAATTTGCCTTCACCTGGTTGCCAATTTCCTACTGGTTTTAATATTGGAGATTTATGACCCTTATTAACCAGGGCTGGCGCAAGGAGGGGACATGATGTGTCCACACTCTTTCTCTCCCTCGTTCTGCATTGCAGCAAGGGGTTTCTCCCTGATTTTTGAGCTAGGAATGGGATTCTTGCACCTTACTCTCACGCAGGTTTCAGTTCCTATGTGTATTCCCTCCAAAACACCCTGCACAAAAAGACACCCGGAATCCTGCAGCTGGGGGCAGGCAAGAGCAGCGGCTGCGCCGGCACCCAGGCTGCACCCGCATCACCTGCTCTAATCAAACATATATTAAAAAAAAAGTCCAATTTAAAAGAAAAGCATAACCAAATAAAAATAATAAATAAATAAGGGAAAATATTCCCTTTGGTTCTCTGGATGACTGAGGGGGCTGAAGAGCCCTGTAGAGGAGAACAGCAGGGTGATTGCTCCCCAGCCAAGTGCCTCCGCTCAGGCTAATAGGGGTCTTTCAGATACTTGGACACAACAGTGAGAAAAAGAGCCTCCTAACTGGCCTCCTGCTGCACTGTTGGACTCTAGGTCTTCATCAGTCCTCCCTGCACCTTTGCAAGTCTCCCAGGTCGTTTTGAAGAGTTCTTGGGAATTGCCCGGAGCAGCGGGATGCTCACTCGGACTGGCCGGTCACCTCCGCTCACTTCTCCTTTCAAGCAAGCGTCACTTAAAGCGGTGCAGAAAAGGCTCCTTCCTGCACCCCCCCATCCCCTTTCCCACATCCCTCTGGAGCTCTTCATCCCCTGGGTGTTTCTGCAGCTCTTCACACTCCCTTCCTCCCCCCAGGATCCCGGTGGGCAACAAGAGGCTGTTGAAGCCCCAAACCTCCATCAAACCTTCTGACCAGATTTCAGTCCTGCTCCAGCAGAAGCCCAACCCTTACTGGAGAAGCTAGGTGGAAAAACAGTCATCTGTGCCTCAGGTGGGGAAAAGCGTTTGTCAGCGCTCACAGCATATGAGACAGCAGAGAGCCCCCACTGCAGGCCAGACCTCGGCTTGGCCCTGCCGCCGCCGCTGCTCCGCCTGCCTGGGGGACTTTCTTTTCCCTTGGAAGCTGCTTTCCACGGGGGGCACGGGAGAACAAACAGACCCATGGCGAGGGAGGGCCGCATAAGAAAGCGCCGCTCGATGCTGTGCGCCAGCCCAAATCCCTTACTGGCCCCCCCCCTCCCCCGTCGGCATGGTCAGACGCGGCCCTGCGAGTGCTAAGCGCGTCGGGGTTTAACTCCGTCAAAGCAGGGGAAAATAAAGCCTGGGCACCGCTCCCCCGCCTGCCCGCGAGCTCCTCCTCGCCCGGCGCGCCAGGAGCCGTCAGAGCACAAAGCCAGGGCGAAGCATCCCTCGCCGCCGCCACCGTCCCCGCCGCGAACGGCCTTGTCCCAGGAAGATGCCATGAAGGGCTGTTAAATGGGAATTCGTTCTGCTTTGGCAAACACTTCCCGGATATGCGGAGCGGCTGTTGGAAGGGTCCAGAGCGGAGAGGAGGAGTCTGGGTTCCTCGAGGAGCCTTCACTATGGAGGGGCCGGGGGCTCTGGTCCTGCAATGCTGGGGGGCACCTGGCCAGGATCAAGCCCCACCAGAGACCGAGCCCTTCCCTCTCCCCCTGTCTTGGGTGACACCCCAAGCAGGACATGCTAGGATGTGTCTTGCACCAGGGCTGTTTGCTTCACCCTCATGGTAGCCAGAGCCGCATAGAGGTGGCCACCTTTGGCTCTCACCACAACTCCCATAAAGTGGCCCTAGGAGCCCCTGGGCTTTGCCATTGCACTCAGGAATGGGAAAGAGGTGCCTCCAAGATGGGCCTCCGCTCGTGGCCCTTTCCCCATCCACGGATCAAACACGATGCATCACCTTTTCCTGAGCAGTTTGTACTCCTATAGATTTAGCTCCTCCCATAACCATCCTGGGTTTGGAGGTGTGAGCTGATTTCCAGCATACCCATTTAGCATCATTTCCAAATATCACACAGTCCCTCTATTCAACCATCGCTGCTTGATCTCTCCAGGTCAGTCCCGCTCCCACCACCCAGCTCAGCCCAGCAGCATTGGCCAGAAGAACTTGGGCTGCGTGAGGGCAGGATTGGAGCAGAGCTGCTCCCCTCTAGCTCCCTCTTGGCTGGAGGGAGGGACTCACCAAGGTGAGGATGAAGTCAACCCATGTTAAAAATAATTCCAGAAGAAGTGAACTCTGAAGGTACCTCTGGGCGGGGGGTCTGGTCCAACCATCTTGGGTAAGGTTGCTCCAGAAGACAATTTTTGACCATCTCTGAGGATAGGGATTCCTCATCCTCCCTGGGCCCCATGCCAGAGGTGCACCACCCTCTTTATGTATTTGTGTAGGGACTATGGGGCAGAGATGTCTCCAGATGATGGAGAACCGTCTGCAACTTGTCCTCACTCCGCAAGTGCAGTGAGAAGAAGCACGGGCTTCTGGGGCCCACATAGCTCAGCAGAAGCCAGGTGAGGAGATGAACCCTGATTTGAGGGGCTGCCCAAACACCAGGGCGCAGGTTTTACGAGCAACGCATCACACGTAAGCTCGACTGAGCATCACACCCCTTGTTTCCTCTCGAGGGAGAAATGATGCCCCAGATTGCCCAGAAAGGTGCCCGGTGCACCTTTACAACAGAAGAGGCTGCAGCAGGGACTGGCCGGGGCACCTTGGTTTGGCTACAGCGAGGACCCAACTGGGACATCCCGTGCCAGTGACATCGCACACCGGGGACATCCCATGCCAGAGGCATCCTGTGCCAGGGGCATCCCATGCTGGCAGCATCCCGCACCAGGGACATTCTGTCTCAAAACAGTGCTTCCCTTGCAAGCAGGGCAGCACAGGGCAACTCACCGTAGTCTTTCTTGCAGTACTTCTTCATGTTGATCTTCAGCTTCCCCTTGGACGCCTTGCAGTATGAGTCACAATCTGGCCGGGGCGAGAGGGGGAGGGCAAGAAAACATTAACAAAACAAATTAGCCTTAAAATGAATAAAAGCTGGGGGGGGAGGGAGACAGGGAAGAGGAGGAGGAGGAGGAGGGAGCAGTGGCTCAAAGCCGTGAATAAGTGGCCTGCAGGCAATATCCATCTGCCGGCCCGAGCCGAGGGGCATTGAGAAAACCTGCCGCTCCAAAGAAAGCACTGCACAAAAGCGCCGTTCGGCCGCCCCAGCCCCACGTCCTGAGAGATCCTGGGGCCTCCCTTATTGTGCCACCCAGAGCTTTTGAGAGCCACGCAGCCCCCCCGGCCCGTGGCCCCGGCGCGGAGCCACAGAGGCCCCTTTGTCGCCCCTCGCCCGGCTGCCTTCGGCCTCTGCATTCATTGCGGGGCCATGCGGGCCGGGGTCGCCCTGCCACAATGCAGGTCAGGGAGGAAATTAGCAGCTCGTGAAGCATTAGCAAAGGCTTTTGGTGGCCCCTCCAGTGAAGTGTGCAAATAAAATGCCCCCAGCAGGGACTGCGTGCTCCTAATGGGCCTCCAGAGTGGTCGCCAGGGCCGCCCACGCGGGATGTCCCCAGCCATGGAGCATCGCCCCGCAGCGCGGAGCATGGCACCCCGCTCCCCACACACGGCAGGAGGAGGTGAACCGGGCCCTCGCAGGACAGCTCACACTTGACGCAGGCTGGGAGGGGAGACCGAGGCACGCAGCGGGGAGGTGATTGTTGGTGCTAAAGCAGCTGAGGTTCTTGCGTGGGACAGCTCAGCGTGCTGCTCTGCTGCGCTCAGAGAGGCCTCTGGTAGGAAAGCTGCTGTGGCTGCAGCACAGCAGCCACCTCCATAGCGGGTAACAGGAGCTATCAAATGGAGCTGGGAAAGGAAATCAGTTGTTCCTCCTCCCTTAGGTAAACTGCAGCTCTGCATGGTGGGTTTGGTGGGTTGAGTGACCCTCCCGTAAGAGCAGCAGCTCTGGGATGTGACCCTGCAGCCACATCCTTGCGGGGCGAGGAGGATGCGAGGTCCCCATGCCCCCTCAGCGCCACAGCCTCCGTGCAGGAGGTATCCTGCACTGCTGGATCCACATTCACACACAGTGTGAGAGCTTCACTGGGGGACAGGAGATGCTCCATGAGGTCTCCTAGTGCCACCCACCCCTTCCTGCTGACAGCAGAGCCAAACCTAGCCTGATCCAAGAAGCCACCTCTTTCTCAGTTCTGAGTTGGGGAGTGACAAGAGAGAAAGGTAGAGAGCTGAGCATTCAAACAGACCAAGATCAGTGCAAGGTCTCACTGCAATGTGTGCATGTCCCATCCCAGTCCTTCCTCACCATGGCCAGCTGGACAGTCATATCATGTCCTGTTGTCATCACCCTCCTGGCCTAGATACCTCCATGGCTGCCTTCTGTTCTCATTCCTCAGAAGAGTGTGCATGATAATAAGTGGCTTCATGCTCTGTTGACATGACCTAAGTAAAGTCAGGGCTAAAACCAGAAGCTGTTATTTGAAATGTCACCTTCCTGCTTTGACAAGGTCAGCCAAAATCCTAGCTTCCTCCTGCCATGAGTTCTTAGAAAGTGAGGAGCCAAGATGATGACAAAGAGGTTCCAGCAATCATTGCCTTTCCTTTGTTTTCTTCATCTAACATGAACCTGAACACCTCCCAGCACTTGAAATGCATTAAGACAAGAGTGAATCTTCTATTAAAAATGCCAGAAAGCTTACACTCATTTTAATTACTATCTTGTCATTTCTGTTGCTGTTGCCTATAGGGCTTGCACTGAGAAAACCACTCAGCGGTCCCATGTGCTAAATGTTTAAACTCACTTAGCAGAGCCCATCTGTGGTGGTAGAAAAAAAAAGGCAGCACTCATAGTTCACAAGATGGGGATTTGCTAGCAAAGCACAGGTCATGCCCACGTGGTGGGACACTGCCATGCTGGGTGGTGTCACTGAGCGGGGCTGGCCAGCCTCCAGGGACTTGCTGATTCTCTGGACTTCCCAAAGCCCACATAGGCAACGTGGCAAACACCACCAGCTCACCCTATGAGGCACACGCCAAGGGAACGGAAACACGATCCAACAAGCTGGTAAAATGTTCCTGGCCATGAAGATGGAAGGAAAAGACTATAAAGGAAATAAATGTCAATGCACTGATTTAACAGCCCAGGACAGCTTTCTCTAGCCTGCTCAGTTTAGTGAGGGACTCACAAGAGATAGGCACTTGGGTTGCTCCACCAGGCAGCGGGTAGGATTCTGATCTGTGTGGATTGCTAATGTTTTCAGGACACTAATGGGGTTAGGATAATCATCATGATGAACGCTGCACTCCCTGGCACAAAAAATCCTGGAGCTCCATAAATATTCATCACTTCTGATGCATCCCCCTGCTAGGCAGAGTGGAGTTTGCACTACCTGTGCTGCAGCAGAGAGGCTGGCACACAGACGACATACTCAAGGGCAAGTGGAAAGCAAGTGGCAAAGCAAGGACAAAGTCCAGGACCTCCAGCTAAGTTTGAGCCAGCCGGAGAGGCACAGGAGAGCACATTCTTTCTTAGAAGACATCCCTGGACTTGCTGAACTTGCCAGGTCCTGTTGGGATATTTCAGTCTGCCTGAGATTAGTGATCTACCAGAAACCTGTCCTGGGGAAGCTTCCCAGATGGAGAAGTTGAATAGGCACTGCCTAGCCAAGTCACTCCCTGGGGCAGTACCACAACCTCCACTAGCTCCAGGACCAAACCCACATTTGTGGTTTAGGACATCCAGTAACAACATAAATTTCTCTTTGCTTTAGTAGTGAACAACCCAACCAAACCCCCCAAATCATCCATCCTTTTCCCTTGTTTTTCTTCTCTCCCCCTACCCTCAACACCATAGGCTGTGTAAGACCCTCAGCTGGTTTAAATTGAGCTTGATTGTGTCCCAGCTGGTGTAAATCAGTGTAAATCATCAGATGCCAGAGCTGATTCCCATCAGTGAAGCGTTTGCCCTAGTTTGTTTCCTCAGTCTCCTGTGTGGAGAGCTTGCCTGCTTCATGGGTGACTTTGGAGATCTTCAGGAGTCTCTTTGGGCTGACAAGTTAAATCTCCCAACATGAAGTCCTGTGCTTGTGTTCCCCAGCAAGGGATGCTGCATGCTCAAGGCTAATACTGCAAGACTGCTGCTTGTTCCAGCCAAGTGCACTGAGAAGGGGCTATATGGTATTATTTTAGCCCTGTCTAATGACTGAAAAATACCTTACTCTTGTCTATCAAGGGATACTTCAGCAGTGTGGGCTTTTGTAAGAAGGTTGCTGGGCTGTAGGTCCCTTGATGGGAGATGAAAACAGAACCAAACTCAAAGCTTGGAGGAAGAGATGGGAGGAAGGGGCAGCAAGTGGAAAGGAGAGGAGAGACAAGATTTACTGGTGACTGGAATGCTTCGAACACCTTCAGTAACTCATGCGTGTCTTTATTGGTATAGAGGACCCTTGCAAATCTTCTGCTCTTCTTCCTACTTACCAGCCTCCAGAGTCTGAAGGCAAAAACATGCTGGGCCTGACCACGTGAGAGGCTCCCTCTCCTACAGGTTCAGGTTTCTCTGGTGAGGCTGTGAAGAAAGGGCAGTGGGATAAGCTGTCCTTGAAGGTGGATGCCCAAAATCAACTGACAGACTGGGCAAGAACGAAATGATGCTGCTTGAAGAAGAAGTTGATCATATCTGCTTTGCAATGAGGAGCAACCTGAGAGATGACTGCTGAAACATGGGCTAGTAGTAGGGCAGATCCACCCAGGTATAAGGGTGCAGTGTCGGAAGAGAGATTCCTTAGCTTGGTCCTGCAGGACAGCTGACTTGGGCATCCTTTCTGCATTTAGTTCATATTTCTAGGAGTGCATTTCTACACTTCATATTTGTATATTTTTCTTTTTTTCCTATAGATGCGGAGGATATTCTCTTCTTTTCTACTCCTACATTTTCCAACTGAAACTAGAAAGATGCAGAAGCCGAGCAGAAGAGGCAGGCAACTGCCTCTAGGTAGTTGCAATCTCAGCACCAAGTGATGCTGTTGCTCCTAATGCCCCACAGCCTGGCAGGAAGCACCTCCCCGCGAACCCTGCCATGCAGAGACCAGGCGACTGCTTTGCTGTGAGAAAGCACAAACTTTCTGTGTTTCCCGGGTAAACAGAGAGAGAGGGAATTCAGAAACATGCAGTTGGCGCTACTCACTCTGCGAGCACAACCGAGGGCTGGGAGCAGGTGGCGGGCGGCTGTTTTGTGTCCGTCACAGCTTAGTAAAATGTGTCAGTGTAGCATTCAGCAGCTTTACAGCTCAGTCCATCCCCTTGATATAACTAATTCCCTGGCTAAGCAAAGAGTTTTCACAGCTAAACACCTTTTTTGTTTTGCCTTTTTTTTTCTTTTCCAAGTGTTGCACTTTTTGAAGAATGTTTTCTTCATTTTTGGGGATAGTTTCAGCATTGCAGAGCTGGGATTATTAGCAAGAGACTTGAAAGAGCTGTGGAAAAGGTTAGGGTGGGGCATCTGTTTACCCTACACGTGTCTATGTCCCCATGGGATGTGTCCCTATGCCCCCGTGGTATGTGTCCCATTTCTGACTGTCGACGTCCATCCGATCTTTTGGGCTCAGGATTGCATAGGATAAAATATGCTGACGGAGGCCTTAGCAGAGAGTTCAGAGTCCTGTTCGCAAGGAGAAGCTATGCTGCGACTGCAACTTGCTTCGCTTGCAGTTCAGAAATGATCTTTAAGCCTCTGCGAAAGCCACATGTCGGTAACGGAAATTAAAGGCCCCTTGATTCTGACATGATAGAACGATTAAAGCCACATTTCTTGGCCTGGGTACCTAACTCAAAACACAGATATAAGTCTTAGATCCCCAAAGGTATTCAGATTTCTAATCCCAATTTATGCAGCTAAATTCCTATTGATTTCCCCCAGGTAGGGCCCTAAATATCTTTGTGAGCTGTGTTCCAAAGCATGGGTGTTGTGGTCTAGAAGGGAATACCCACCTTGGACAATTTGACCTTAAAGTTCTAGCCAGTGAAGGGCTCCTGCCCATGTTCTATCTGCATGTTCCTGTTAGGCTGAATTTTCTTGCTGGGGCTCGGTGGGTGGCTTTCTTGTGGTGTGGATGTCTGGGCTTCCACATCTTCCTTTGGTACCAGGTGGGACATGACACTAGGTGGTGACTAAGCAGAGAAGGGAACCAAGCCACAAAACGAGGTTGTGGGTCCAGATAGTAAATCCTACATCTGCCTTGATTCCTTTCATGCAAGGAGAAGACCGTGTAGAACACAGAGCACGGATGGCTGAAGGAAAGGCTGGCACTGATGAGATGGAGATTCCATTGTCCATGATGGGTGGCCATGTCTGAACTAAAGGTGTCCATGCTCCTCACAAGGGGATAACCTCTGGCCTACAAGGTAATGTGTTTACAGAGCTCCAGAAATCCACGTCATCTCCAGGGGCCTGTGCTCTTCATCCAGGCTGTTCACCCTGCAGAAAATAGTCTCCAAACCCAAGACACTCTTTGTGAGAAAAACCTTCAGATCTTAAGAGGGGCATAGTGAATGTCTTCAGTATGTGGTTGGGAGCACAGAGGAAAAGCCCGAGGAACGGAGGGGCCATTGGGGAAGAAACAGCAGAATTCCTCTCTACAATGTGGCTGATCATGGGCTCAGGCAGCTGCTTGATGCTGAATGGAGAAACTGCCTGTGCTGGGAATGGACAACATTTCTGTGGGCAGTGTTAAAGCATCCCAGCATGCTGGAAGCCTTTCTTTGAGTCGTATGGCTCTCAGCAGAACATGGCTATCAGCCACTGCAGCATCAGGCAGAAAACGATGGCCTTGTGCCAGGATTAGTTCTGAGAAGTTACAGCAGGGATCTTCTGGCCCCCAGACTTTTGGACATCACAGCTAAATGGTCATGAAATTTTTTCTCTTTTTCCCTCCACCCCACCCACCCCATATAGAAGCTGCCCCTTTCTTCTATCCCAAAGGATTATTTTAATATTTCCTCCATCAGTCTTCATGAATGACTGTTAGAGTAATCTTGAAGAGTGCCAGCTCTGCTGGCCAAACATCCTTGCTCCAAACGAACTGCTCACTCATGTCCTTTGCTGACTAAACATCCCGAGGGAGGAGGTGCTCTGGAGTAGCTCTTCCGTTGCCTGGGGAGTATAGATGGGATTTAAAGCTATTGCACATGAGATCTGAATGGCAGAGGAACACAGCGCAGAAGACTGTCTCGCTCCCAAGCCCACACGCGTTGGGCTCAGGGGCGTGCAGCCTGCTGATTGCTTTCAGGTTTCTCCCTGTGTGCTGAGCGGCAGGGGCTGTGCTGGGTACAATGTCTCTGGCTCGTAGACCGCACATTGACTGCAAGGAATTGATGCTGTAATTTAATTTTGGCTGGCCTTGAGTCAGATGCTTTGTCTCAGAGCTGCCTTCTTTAATGTAGAAGCAAGCTTAAGACAGAGAATCCCTCCTAGGTTATTTACTTTAGCAGTGGAATCGTTTCTTCTCTGCTCTCCCAAGCACCCCCTGCAGCCTCCTTTCCCTGATCCGGATGTGGAACAGAGCGGTGGAGGCTGTTAGGACTAAGCTGGCTCTTCCTCTTGCGCTGGCGATGACCCAACTAATGTGCATAATGCCGTTTGCAAATCTACTGCTCAGATTGGGGCTCTGGCTTTTGAGGCTGGCTGCGGGACAGCGGCAGCCTCAGGCTGAGCGGCCTCCACCGCCTCCCAGCAAGGTCATCCTGCGCTACCAGTTCCTGGCAGAATTTGCAGGCTTTGGACGTGGGATAAACTGGACCTGAGTTGCTAAAGTCAGGCAAGTTATGGGCTGTGCAAAACTGTCCCAGATGATCCCCCTCTTCTCAGCTTGTGGTCAGGGATCCCGAGAGGCTGGGTCTGCTTCTGGAGGGTCCATGTTAATTCCTAATGGAAAGCGCGTCTCCAGCATGGGGTTGAACTGAGCTGTGTGGCCTTGCAGTACTCCTGGCAACACTGTTAAGAGCCTGCAGTTCAGCAAGGGTTGAAAAGTCCTGGATTGGGTATTGGAGCCAGCTTGGCTTGAAGTTGGGAGCACAGGGTGAGAACTGGGCTGTCTTCAAATGCCATGAGCGCCTCCGGACATCCGGGCTCTCTTCAAGGGCCAGCTTGACTGCAGACAGCCTATGTGGTTGTGGCTGAGTGAAATCAGAGTATTTATGCATCACTAGATTTATGTAAGCTTGTGCCCGGAAAGGCTGGACACGAGGAAAGTTTAGGCTTGAGGCAAAGTTTAGTCCAGCATAGCCTGATGTTGGGAATGGGACTAAATCTCTCTTGGCTCCTCACTTCACTGCTTACTCCAGACCTAGTTCTCTATCCCCAGCCACCTCCTAAGATGACCTGGGGCTTTCAACCTCAAAATTACAGTCCTGCAACCCTGGACTAGGACTCAACCCTGGAGTAAGACTCAACCAAGGAGCTGACCATGCGTTGAGGGTTTGTGCCCTCACCCAAGACCCTGCTCCTCCACTCCAGGTGTCCTTGGAGAGGGTCTGTGACCAAAGGCCTCCTCTCCTTGTAGATGGACTATGTAGACTACGTGGAGATGGGAAATGTTGAGTGAAGGTCCTGGAGCATTTCTGGTCTCCAAAGCGACCTCAGGAATGCTTTTCACCAGCACACATGTGCATGGGGCATGGGGGCTGTTTCTGCTGTACAGCCTTGGAAAAAAGTACAACTGCTTTGGCTGATGCGCTAGCACAGGCACTGCAGGAGCGAGATGTGTCAGCCTTGTCTAGGCAGGAAAAGTGTAAATCAGGTAATTTAATTATTTTTTCCTGTTTCGTAGGCCCTAGCATTTCCCCAGGATGCTTCTAGGGGGCATTGAAAACCCCTGGCAAACACTTTTCTATTGCTCCCCAGGACACCTGCATTGAAAGGATCCTGGAGCTGCAGCCAGGCTGCTCTGGAGCTGAACCGCAGGACTGACTTTTTCTCCTTTGCTAGATGGTGCCAAGGGCAGGGTTCGTGAAACTATGACTCTGAAACAGGCCAGGCAGTGCCCAGTGCAAAAAGGGAGCCAGATCTGTAGCCCTCCAGGCATTTCCAGCACGGATAACTGCCATTAACCTCTCCCTTGGAACAAGAAGGTGCAAATGAGCCCACAGTAGCGTCCTTTCTTCTGGCTGAACAAGATTGATTGAAAAACAAATTGGCGCAAATAAAGCATGTAATTAGATTAAAGCCTCTCGCCTGGAGCAACAAGGATGGAAAGCAGAGGCCGGTGGTTTGCAGGACTCAGCCCGCAGTCCTATTCCCACCTCTGAATCTTCTGGCATGGCCAAATGCTCGGATACCACCAGGTCCCTGGACGGGGCTGCAGCATCCTGCAGGAAGTGAGGGGGGACTGCCACTGCCTCCCTCCCTCCTGCTGCTGGCATGGAGGGGCTTGAATGTTTTGCCCTGACCGGGGGTATCCAACCCATGCATGTGACATGGCTCAAGGACTCTGCTTATCCCAGCACTTTCTGTCCAGAGGCACTGAAGCCCTGAGGCTCTGGACTGGGTGGCACCTCTCCATCTGCCCCTGCAGAAGCAAAGCCCCAGGCTTGAGGCTGAGGCCTTTGCTCAGCCCTGGAGATGTGCGGGCTGTGCTATGCCAGTCCCAACTGCACTTCATTGCTGCCGAGCACTTTCCCTTCCGAAATGGATCCCCAGCCCTCTGCGGCTGGCCAAGTGGCGGCCCCAGACCTGCGCTCCGACTGCTGACAAACTCCAGAATTGCCTCTTGCAGCCTCCCCTAGGGGCACGGTTTTCTGCAGAGCTGCAGTCAACATGATTAAATGCATTAATAGGAAACCATCTGTCTTCAGCAGTATGGGCCACCCTGTAAATCCTCAGATTGACAGCAGCTCCCCGCTGAGCGGGCTGCGTGCTGGACAGAGCATGGTGTGGCCGTGTGGGCATGATGTGACCAGAGCTGGGGGCAAATCTGATGTTCTACTGCAGGGAGGATGCTACAATTGAGAGCAGGTGCTGGGAGCAAGTTTTGCGAAGAAGACTGTCCCCAGCGCCAGCCCCAAGGCACAGCTACTGCGCTGAGTCCAGCACGGCTGTCCTTGTAGTGGCAGCGTCCCAGAGCCAGGCATATGGAGAGGTAGAGATGCAGGGATGTGCGAAGGCCTGAGAAGAGATTGTAAGAGCTCAGTGCAGTTGTGCAAGACAAATTTCTGCCTTTTCTTTTCATCTTTCACAAAATTTGTGGAATATTTTGAAGTGTCCAGAAGAAGGTTCTTCACTGGACAGCCCTCACCTCGCCCCCTCATTGTGCTGAAGGCCATTCACTGTGGATTGCTGTGAAGAAAATCCTCTTTTCAGAAGCAAACTGGGTCCTCCAGCCGATCAGTCAGTCAATCAATCACTCAGTCAATCCATCATTCTCTTACAGCCTGAGACAAGCAGGAGAATACCCATGCAGGACCGTATTAATTACTCATTTGGTCGGGTACAAAGCTAGAGATCCCCAGACTGAGCCCAAATTTCCACCCGGGTGACCAAAATAAGAATTTGGCCTCTCAATTGTACTGCAGATGGCTGTGGAGACCTCGAGTCTGTATGCTTCTGACGCCTGACAGCACTCGCTGGTGGGATTGCTTCCTCGGAGCTGGAAATCTCCCGCTGCCAGGGCATAGCCTCCCCCACACTGTGCCTCTTCCCAGGCTTTGGGAACATCCATGCTGAGATAAAGCAAGCAGGGAATGTGCTCCGAGCCCAGGTGGGAGCCTTTCGGCTCGGAGACGAGAGTTTCCGAACCTTGCGCGGAGCTGCCACCAGCCCCTCGCTCTGCTGATCTGCTCCAGATGCATGAGCACAAGCGTGAGTGCGTGCACACGTGGAGGCCTTTCCAGCTAATAGCAGAGTCAGGGGATGACCCAGCCATGTCACTACTTGAAATCAAATAACCTAAGGCTAAGCAACACTCTGCTTGCAGTTCTGCAAAGCAAAAACTATCTAGTCTGAAATCACGTATGTCTTTAGGCTTTTCCTTTTCAATACATACTGTCTGAAAAAAAGGGGTTTTCTTCTGCGTCTTCTGCGCTGCCATCCAGAGGGACCTGGACATACTGGGCAACTGGGCAGTGAGAAACCTCGTGAAGTTCAACAAGGCCAAGTGCAGGGTCCTGCAGCTGGGAAGGAATAACCGCAGACACCAGTACAGGCTGGGGACCGACCTACTGGAGAGCAGCTCTGCCGAGAAGGACCTGGGCGTCATGGTGGACGACAAGTTGATCTTGAGGCAGCAGGGTGCCCTCATGGCCGAGAAGGCCAATGGGATCCTGGGATGCATTAAGAGGAGCATCTGCAGCAGGTCGAGGGAGGGGATCCTGCCCCTCTACTCAGCCCTGGTGAGGCCACATCTGGAGCACTGTGTCCAGTTCCGGGCCCCCCAGTACCAGAGCGATGTGGAGCTGCTGGAGAGAGTCTAGCACAGGGCCACGAGGATGATTAGAGGTCTGGAACATTTGCCCTATGAGAAGAGGCTGAGGGAGCCGGGCCTGTTCAACCTGGAGAAGAAAAGGCTGAGAGAGGACCTGATCAGTGTATATAAGTACCTTAAGTAAGGGAGTGAGGAGGATGGGGCCAGCCTCTTTTCAGTGGTAGCTAGTGATAGGACCGGAGGTAATGGCCACTAACTGAAGCACCAAAAGTTCCACAAGAACTTAAGGAAAATTTTCTTCCCTGTGAGGATGACAGAACCCTGGAACAGGCTGTGGAGTCTCCTTCTCTGTAGATCTTCAAGACCCACTTGGACGCAGTCCTGTGCCCCATGGTCTAGGTGACCCTGCGTGTGCAAGGGGTTGCACTAGATGATCTCTGAAGGTCCCTTCCAACCTTAAAGATTCTGGAATTCTATGAAATGCAAACCTAGCTGAGTCCCTGCCCTGACAGATCTCCTCCTACCTCCTGCATCTCTTTTTTAGATCTCCCCGCTAGGGCTCCCACCAGAACTAATAATTTTGTTTCTGGCAGCAAGGAGACTGCAACTTGGTCCCAGCAGGACAAAACTGGAGTGCAATTCCAGTGCTAAATGGGACACTCCAGGTTGACTTTTGCCCCAAGGGGGTAATGGGGGGCAGCAGGTTTGCAAGGAATGTCTGCTCAGGCCTTGGTTTCTACCAAGGTACCCCATTGCTGGAAAGCAGCTACATCCTCCTGTGAAACGAAGATGGTCCAAAAATAAGATTGGGAAGGCAAGACAGAGAGCTCTGTGCTGGCCAGGAAGCCTCACGGAAGTCCTGCTGCACTATGCAGCTGCTGAAGCAGGAGCTGTGTACTGAAATGTGCCCCTAAAATAGGTGAGACTCCAAGAAAGGCACCACAATCCACCACATCAGAAATTCACATCCACGCAGGAGCCTCACTGAAAATGTGACACAGCACTTAGGAAAAGTGGGGAACAAATGGTCACAGAGCAGACGGGGTCTGAGTGCTATTTCCCTTTAGATGGTGGGACACAAAGATGTCCCTCTACCTGGCTAATTTGCAGTAAAATTATTGCATTCTGAGGATATTTGCCCTGCAGTGAAATGGGCAGATGTTCTCTGAGCATGTCTAGTGAGGACTGAGATGCCCTATCACCAAGGAAGGGAGGAGGACAGGACAACCCAGCTGCCACGCCACAGGGCCTCAGAGCACATCTTAGCGCTTGCTGCTGTTGTTGCACAGTGGTGAACTCTACCTTGGAGAGTCACTGTGGCTCCACGGCCAGCTGCCACTCTCAAGACACAATGACTACCTGCAGCCTTGATGCAAACAGGGCTCTGAACTGAATCCTTTTTTTCCCTGCTTGCTCCCTCTGATGAAAACGCAGCAAGATGTGAACTTGAACCAGATTGCTAGAGCATCCAGTAGTAGTCATGACTAGCTTCAAGAGTAAAGTGAATCCCTGCACCATTTTCTTTTTTGCCAACTGTGTAATGGAGATCTGGGGTGGGAATTGCTTCCTTAAACCCTCTGAGAACATGTGGTAGCTGTTCCAAGAGCCTAAGAGTTTGCACGCCCTTGGCTGAGTACAGGAACAAGTTGGGTCCTTGCTGGCCAGGCCAAAGCCAACCACTGCTTCTCCCCCTGCTGTGGACTCAACATCATGGGGTCAGCAAAAACTTGGCTGCTGTCTTCACACAGGGGTAGAGCTGCTCCAGCGGTTTAGTTAACTGTTGAAAAAAGGGCCCTTGAGCAGTAGCCCAGCTCTGCCAGGGCTGGAGTTTGGCCCCATGTCCTATCCCTCCCATGGAGCCACACAATACTGATGTCTCTTCTGCTCACTGTCATTTTCCAAGCAAGCCTTGTACCCCTCACGGATGCTGGGGAGGCAGCTGGCTGCTCACATGGTGTTGGCTCCTGGTTTCCAGCTGCTACATCTCATTAAAAGGAGTTATGGTATATTCCCTTCCTAATGTCACTTTTCCCTTTGAAGCTGTTGCTGCAGTGGTGACCACAGTGTTTATAAGACAGGAAGGTAAGTGGACCAGCACCTCTGGGAGTGGGGATGTTGAACCTAAAGGACCGCGTCCTTCAGGAACAGATGGGTATAAACTGTCCAGTAGGCTGGAAATAAGGAGGTACCTTCCAGCTACCATAGCCATGAAACTCAAGAGCTGCCCAACACGCAGTGGGAGCAAATGATTCAACTCATCTTCCAGTGGTGCTTGATGAAACTATGCCTGGGCAACACGAGTGTCTGTGGCAGCAAGCCTGAAGGATAAAGGAGTTTTATTTCTTGCTTTGTCCCAGTACAGGACTCCTGTGAATCCATGACCACCCTATGACAATCTTTGTTTTGCTGTTCTGCTACAGACCAGTCCCAGAGAGCATTTCTACTGCATGACCCAGTGAGTGCCCCCAAGATGATGGGAGTACCTGAGAGTAGTGAGTTTTTTCTGGAACCTGCTTTGCTCCATTTCGTCTCAAATTAAACCTTCCAATCTTCACCCAAATGGAAAAACAACTCTTTTGGAGGGCTAAACCCCATTTGGCTACTAGAGCAAAATGTTGTCACCCATGGCAGCCTGTGGCATCTGGGTCATTTGGCAGGTGAAGAGACAGGAGTGTCAAGAGAGGCTGATGTTCCCCATTCCCAACTCCTACTGGGTGGCATCCGACTCAAACTTGAAAAATTTGCCCCAAAGCCCATGTCTTTAATCAGGGGCCTGCTGTCCCCTGATGCTGCTGGGCGCCCATGTGCACCCTGTCCACTGGACTGCCCGAGATGCTCAGGGGCTCCATGGCAATATGCAGCACAGCAGCAGGAGCTCAGCCCCACTGCAGCACCCAGCACCTCTGCATTTCTTGCATTTCTCAATGCAGGTTCTTTCTCCATTGAAAGAAAGGACCAATCTCCTTCTGGGAGAGAGGATGTTTTCAAGTCAATGTTTCTTACTGTTTCCTATAAAGTTATTTTCTTGAACTGAAGCCATAACCTCTGTGTGTGTTTTTTTTTCCAAATGAGACACACAGACAAGAATAGTCTTTAAAGGCTTAGACAGTCTACCAGATTTGTCTTTTTTTTTTTTTTTTTTTGCCTGTGAGGATTTCAGGTTGTTCCAAAACAGAGACCCGCTGCCCATC
The DNA here is from genome assembly GCA_034781795.1 of Crypturellus tataupa. Taxonomy (NCBI): domain Eukaryota; kingdom Metazoa; phylum Chordata; class Aves; order Tinamiformes; family Tinamidae; genus Crypturellus; species Crypturellus tataupa. The sequence continues at coordinate 239,560 of JAWLRI010000337.1, read as the reverse complement.
TCCCTTCCCTGACCACTTCCAGAAGATACTAATCACACTTGCATACCACAACATCTAACCTGGACCCTCATCCACTTCTGTGTTGGATTGCCTGTAAGTTCGGGACAGTCATGACGTGGAGCCAAGTTTTTTATGAATCTGTCTTCTCTGAGGGCTGCCTGGTGGTCCCCATGGCTGAGTGGCGAGGCCACAACTCAAGTGTTTCTCAGAACGAATGATGCTCACTGGGCTGTGGCTGCCCTGCAGCATCTCTCTCCTTGCACCCACACTCTGCCTCTCCCTTACGAGACAGGTGCAAAAGAGCCTGGACAATACCTTGAGCTCAAAGGTCTTCTGGAAAGGTCAGACCTCGTCTTGAAACCCAAGAGGCCCATTTCCAGGGGAAACCATGCAAAGTTTCATCAGTACGATCACCTGTTTTTTATTTAAGCCCGTGAGCTGAAATCATCCAACTAAGATAACCATTTCCAAGCCAATCTGGATTAGATTCAGATAAGAGACTAACTAACTGGCAGGTTTGTAAACCTTTCCCTCCACTGTTATTTCTGTCCTTTCACTGTTCCCCTTTCTCATCACCAAACAGACCAGAAAAGAACTGGATATTCAGAAGTGCTTTCCTAGCCTGGATGCAAAACCAAGAAGAACCCCCTCCTCATCCTCAAATCTGGCATGGGAGAGCACGAATGCATTTAATCTAAACAAAATCATTTTGGACATTTTCCCAAATTGATTCGAACCTCTGAGGGCTAAATGGAGCCAGGCAGGACCCCACACACCAAAGTCAACATTGTTCGACTCGCTTGTACCCAAGCCAGCTTTGGCCCATGCTTTTTTGAAATTTACCCCTCATTGCCTTAGATCATTGGTGACGCTAATTCAGTTCTTGGCAAGGAAGCAGCTTTCTGTCTTGCTCAGCTACAAACAAAGGAAATAAAGCAGCATCTTTCCCAGAACTGGTTGCGCCCTGCTAATTTCTTCTGGATTTCCATCCATATAACCCATCACTGTCATATCATGGGGGGCTCCAGCTACTCCTCCAGCCTTCATCGGGGACACCAATTTAGCAGTTGCAAAGGGAAAACTAGGAATTTTTACAGGATGCTGCAGGGTGATGGTGGGAGGTGGGTCATGCTGAGACCTGGGGCTGTCTGATACTTTGTCCAACACTCTAAAGGGAAGACATAAAATATAGAAGGTTCAAGCTCTCTGGACAAAGTGCTGCTTAAAAAGTCCAATAAAAATCACTGCAAGAAGAATTATTATTAGGTGCTGTGAGACATCAAGCCCATCAGATTGCTCAGTTTGGCTCAACCTCCGCTGAGCTGTTAAAGAGAGAGTGCCACACGTTGTAAGCCGCTCCTGGAAAGATGGATTGACCTACTGTAACGGATCCAGGCAGGGAATGGGGAAATCCTGCCTTCAAATAATGCTGGAATCCAAGAGACTTTGTCAGTCATTTTTCATTGCTCCTAGGTCTCTTGGCTTGCTCCCAGCCCACATATAACCTTCTCTTAGCTTCTAACAAGGCAGCCCTTTGCTTAAGCCTCTAACTTTTCTAAGGCTTTTCTGATTAGGAGCCTTAATCATACCCGGGAAAGTAAGAAGAGGATGCTGAGTTACAGCACTGGGTTACTGTCAGGCTGAGGCATGCACCCCTGGACCCCTCTGAGCTCCCCGACTGACCTTCTCCTACGTGTCTTCCAGGCAGAGGGTAGATGGATGTGTGATGGGGAGGACTGTGCTGCACTACGTGGGATGCTGCTAGAGGATCCCGAAAAGATGCACTGAACCACTGCAGTCCCTCAACCCTGCTTACTGCTCACACTGCCAGGCTCGAGGGGCTGTTAGCCCCGCTCTGGCCCCCATCCCACCTGCAGCAGCACTTGGCACCGAGCTCATGGCAGTGACTCTCAGCCTGGTGCTCCTGCAGGTCACACTGCCACAGCTCATCAGCTCAGGGCAGGCACTGACGACCGCTGTAGCCAATTGAGGTGGCACATGGAATTTAGGATGGCCGAATGCGATTACCCTAGTTGGCATTTGCCCAGGACAGTGCAAGGGGTTGGCAGGAGTTGTTTTTTTCCTCAGCTTTGTTGGTAGCCAAAAGCAGGACACGGGCTGGGAGATGTGTGTCACCCACAAACCACTCTTCACCCTGTGAATTGTGCAGGGAGCAGGACTAGGGACTTCCGCAGCAAATTTCTTTCAAGCCGGGATGTTGGCTGATAGATGTGGGTAAATACCGCTTCCTCCAAGCCCTCCGCCTGCATTCAGACCCTGCTCATGAACACGCTCTGGGAAGATGCAAGAGGACATGGGGCCTGGCAGGAAAAGAGGCTGTGAATAAATAACAGAGAGTCTCCTCAGCAAAGCCCTTTTGGACTCATGAATAGAACTATGTCCAGAAGAAACGAGCTCACAAAAACAGCAAAAAGACATCAAGAGTTCTCTGTGGCCAATTCAAATGCAGACTACTCAAGAGTCACATCGTGACAGCAGCTCCGAGCAGCTGGCAGGCAACCTAGTGTGGCAAGTTGCATGCAAAGCTGACCTGAGAGGTCCTCAGACAGCAGTGACAGGGCAGGGAAGCAGTTTCTTACTCACCCACAAATGCACCCCATGCTCCACAAGCCTGATCACAGCCAGGAGAGGTGATAGCTCAAGCCAGGCAGTACCTTAGCAAATGGCCATGGTGTGAGGAGACTGTGAGACTGTTCAAAGGGTTACACGTTATTTCTACACAGATGGAATTTGCTTTCAGGCACAAGGCTTCATCCTTGCAGAAATGGCCATGAGGACACAGGGCTACAAATTTTCACCTGACAAATGCCCACACTTGTTGGCAGAACCTGGGAAAGTCTCACTGGTGCTCAGGTCTGCTCTGCTATCTCTGCAATATACTGGGAACCGTTTGGGCTAGGGAGTGTGTGAGGATGAGAAATAGACAGACCCTGGTATGGAACATAAACTCACAGCGTTCCCAGGCCATGTTTTTTCTACAAATCTCTCCTAGATAGTAGGATCCTGTGATCAGCAGCATCTGAGCTGGAGGCATGCTGAATAGGAGCAGATTGTTGGTGTGAGTCTTTGAGTTCCTTCCTGTGCTTTAGGTTATCAAGGACACTTCAAGAAGCACGTGCAAAGCAATAGGCACAACCTCTAGACTGCAAGATATTTCTTGCTCCTACCAACTCAGGAGAAAATACCAAAGTAGAGTGTTGCTCTTATTGTGTCTACAGGAGACAGAACTTGGCTTTTAAAGCAGTCCTACAGAAAGATCTGAGCTTTACCTTCCTGTGACACTGGGAACCCAAGGTCTTGACCCTTTGCTTCCCAGGTTTGCCATCCTGGGAAGAGCTCCTGAGCATACAGCAACGCACACAGCTATGTGAAAAGCCCTGGCATGGGTGCATGCACTCGTCTCAGAGTTCAATTCAAGGTGACATTCATCACTTTTAGTATAAAATCCTTAATTTATGAACCTTCCTACACTGGTGAGACAGAAGTAAACAACCTTTACTCTCCGTGTCCTTTGCAGACTTGGCACTGTTCAAACACTGCAGGAATCTGTGAGCAGCTGGGCAGGATAAGTTACTTGTCTGGCTTCCCCAGGCCTTCTGGCTTGAGCTGTCAGTGCCTGCTCAGACATGCCAGACCTTGAGAAGCTGTGTACAGGCCTCTGGAAAGTCCCTCCGTAACATGGAGAACAGGTTTTAGCCCCTTTGGGGCTGTAAATCCAAACGAGAGGAAGGTGGAGAACTTGGCCGAACTGTTCTCCTACCCTCTTACAGCACTTCTGTCTGAGAAGAAAACCATTAAAGTTTGATAACCAACCACTGCCCTCACTCCAGAAGGTATATGACAGGCTCTGCCAATTCACCTCTGATTTTCCATACCTGAACATCATGCTGTGATTTCACATGCCAACCAGGACTCACAAGGTGAACAGGATTTCCCTGTGCCATGTCCTGCCCTCCAGACTGGGCTGGAGCAACTATCGCTCTCATTGCTGGCCACCACAAGGCCAGCAACAACAGCAAACCTGGAACCAGCACAAATGCACTATTACACAGAGACTGGTCTTGAGTTCTTACCTCTTTCCTATCAGGTGTTGATCCCACTTTGGGTAACCTTGAAGTACTTATAGATTTATGCATTTCTGGGAAAAAAACTATCTGCATCTTCTACATATGCCCACATGCTCCTAGAAGCACCCATCTCTGGATGCTGCACACTTGTTTTGAAGACTTGGACATTTTGGAAGTAAGAGGTAGCCACTTAATCTCAGCACAGGCAACATAGTATTAGTTTAAGGTATCTCAAAAGATGATCACTCAAAAAGCCATTTATGGTCAAGGCACAACGAAGGGGTTTTAAAAGAAGAGACAGCGTACCTGCAGGTTCTTCTGTGCTGCTGGCTGCAGTGGTGGGAGGAGCGGCAGGGATCTCTGTGCAGGGAAGGGCAAAATAGGCGGGAAAGGAGAAAATATAAAAGAAGGAGGTGTTATTCCAGATCCCAAAAGCCCATGCCATGCACACACATTTGCCCCTCCTAAGCACATCTACGGTTAAGGTGTGACCTGAGTCTTGCAAGAACCTCAGAAAACTGCACAGACTAACGCACCAGGCACGCACATGCTGGCGGATCCTCTCAAGTGGCTGTGGAGAATGGTATTTTATACCAAAAAATTGTGACTTGTGACTAAAACAAGGATGTGGCTAGGTGATTCCAAGTTTCTCAAGCTACTATCATGCAGCTAGTCAGTTCACTGATGTGGTGTCAGAGCCAACAAATGCTGTGGTGTACCCTTGCGACCCAATGCAATTGCTGAATCCAATAGTTTCAGTGGTGATGGTGAGCTCTAGCATGGGCTTGGAGGGTGCACAAGCCAGTCAGCTCATGGCTGCAAAGTGTCCATCCCCAGTGGGAAACAGGAAAAGGGAACATTGCTGCATTGGGCTATCCCGAGGTGGCCTTCCCTTCCAGCTGCTGCTTCCACTCCATCTGAGGAAGTGCTATCTACATCCCACTCCTTGGAGTGAGATAGAATTCAAGTAAAGTATCACATCTATTCTCTAGGACAGAAATATTGTCTCTCATATTTAAGGGAGAAGCAAATATATCTGCTGCCAATGCACTGGCCCCTGGTTTTGATTTTGGGCAGGCTTTGTATACAGAGCTGAAACCACATAATGTTCTGGATCTTCATGCCCAAGTCTGGCTGTGCTTGTTAATGTCAAAAGGATGGACTGCAGATGGAGAACATTAGATGGTCCCAACTTCAGCAAGATGATCTATTTTCCCTCACTGCACATAGGGAGCTCTCATGAATGGTGTCTACTGTATGTTCAAGGATCAGCGATGTGATGCCTGGGATCCCTGACATCCACGGGAAACTGGGAGTGGGAAAGACCTACTAGTCAAAATCCCTTGTCCAGTTCTGTGAGTGGAATTTAACTACTGGAGAATTGGAGTAGCCAGCAGCCTGTGCTTGTGTCAGGAAACCCCCTGGCCACAAAGTCTGTCTGCACCGCAGTGACTGTATATGGTATATAGTATAGCCCTAGATGGGCTTTTTGCACTGCTCCCGCTCCTGCAATTCCAGACGGGTGGAAGCCCTTGTGGGTTGCCTGCTCTGTAATTAGGGGGCAGCGGAACAGGCAGCCCAGCCGTGCTGAAGCTGGCAGCTTGACAGAGGCTCATGCCTGCTGATGTGAGCCGCAGTGCAGGCAGGACCCATGTGTGGTCTTTATGTGGCCATAAGTCTCTGGGATAAGGAAAATATATAAGCAATCGTAAATCAGAGAGCAACTGCACTCTTGCAGGGAAGGCGGATGGACTCATACAGTCATATATCAGTGCTCTCCTAGTTCCAGACATGATAGTGTGGACAGGGGTGAAAGCAAGTTCTCTCAGCTTTGAATGTATAAAATATATGGGTGTATTTATTAATTACACATACACCCACAAAAGATTTGCTGAATAATGTTTTTCAAGGATGCAAATGTGGTCTTTTTCTTTTCTTTTTCTTATTTATTAAGATGACATACTCATGTTAACTGGAACCTGTGACTTTACAGGCAGGCAAGAATATTAATGTCTTTGCAAACACATTTCTATCAAAAGCTTCAGCCCCTGGAAAAATCTATTTTACAGTGAGAAAAAATTGAACCAATAAAGGGAAAAAAACCTCCCTGTGTGCCAGTGGTGTGAGCAGGAAGCTGTGTGTCCTGCGGGCCTGGGTGGCCAGCAGTACGCCGGTGTCCCCATGCCGTGCCGTGCCACCCAGCTCTCACGCCAGTGTGCGGCCACCAGCCGCTGATTCGGCAGCTAGTGGGAGCACAGCTCCGCTCTGAGCGCCTGGTTTGATCATGTTGAAATCCTGAGTCTGTCTTTATTTAGCGCGATGAATCCCGAGGGAGGTGATGCAAGGAACAATTTACCCTCTGATTTACCATGGCCCTGGGGGAACAATTAATGATAAACCTTTGTGCATACTTGCTGCAAAGCATACCGGAGCCATGACTGCAGCATCTTGGGGAAACAAGCATCTGGTTTGAACTCTTTCCGTCCCATTGCGACACGGGGAAGAATGAATCTCAAGTGACCAGAAACCACCATGGAATGTGCGTTAGCTGCAGTCCGAAAGGTGGAGAAAGGCTATCATCTACCTCGCAATTTGGCAATGGCAGCCCTGCAAGGCAGATGCTGGGAGTGGACAGTGCTGGAAGCAATTGTGGGTTTCTGGCAAAGACTTGGTTCTTTCAACTTTCACCTTTCTTTCCCTGATGAGCCTTTTTTTTTCCTGCTAAGCAGTGGTGGGGAGCAGCCCTTTCTGCCCAGCATGTGCCGTGTTTTTGATGCACCTCTCTGGCGAGGCAGGTGGGAAAGTCTAGCATGATTATGTTTTTGATGCCCCTGGATGAGCCAACAGCATCTAAGCACCAGGCACGGGTTGAGGTGCTGAGTGGTAAACTTGTTGCCCAGACATTGTGCACTCAACAGCATAGGCTGCCTCACAGTGCTGGTGGGCTCAGAAGGGTTCGGATGGTGATGTGGAGGGAAACACAGTGGTGGTGAGACCTTGGGCACTGCGCCTGATGCTTGGTGCTGTTTCTCCAAGAGCAGATGGCAAAAGCAATCTTGAGGAGGCAAACTGGAAAGCAAAATGAGGGAACTAAGCAGGAAAAATCACGTGCTTCTGGCTGGGTTGTGCTAGTGTAAGACGTCGAGCAGCAGCCCGGGTACTTCCGGCTGTGTTATCACACTGGTGGCTCAATCCAGTCGACCTCATCTCTGATTTGTGCCCTGGGCCATTGCAGGATAGCCTGGTTTTTCGAAAGAAATTCTGATGATAGCAGAATTTGTCACAGGATCCATACCTGATAGGGTGCCACAAAGCAAATGCGCTCCCCAGCCACCTCTGAGGTCCACAAAGCAAAATCATAGATTTCTTGAGGGTTACCAACTGCAGATGCACTAACACAACCTACCCACCATGATAAATGAGCCAAGTGGGAGCTAGAGTGGTATTTTGGATGTATATGTGCCCATTTTTGTCAGTGTGGTTGGCTGAGATTCCCAGATGGCCTCTTTTCCTATAAACTAGCCATGGGCACATGCACAGCCCGGGTTAGTAGGCACGCAGGCCGACAAGGCAGCAGCTGATGATGTGCTTTGTTCCCCAAGGTTGTGTTAGGGGCTAAATTCACTATGATGTTAGATACAGAAAAAGTGGTCCACCTACTTATGCAGGGGGCAATGGGTGACCGGCTCTGCTGGTAACCTTTGGCACATCGATTGCACGTGATGCCCGTCACACCGTCCTTACAGGGACACTGGCCCGTGGTCTGGTTGCAGGTCTGGCCAGCGGCTCCCACAGGGTGACAATCGCATTCTGCGGGGGAAATACACAGCAAGACGGTCAGCACGGGAGATCACAGCAAAACCCAACACGCTGTCTCATGATAGCTTCAGCTCCACTTTCTCCATGAATGTGTCCTCCGGTCAGTGGTCATGCTTACCTGAAACAAAGGTGACATTTCGCACCTTGGACTTGAACAACCACTGCTTGGGTGGGAAGGTGATGGAGGTGACCCCACTGCCATCAATCACAGTGTGGAGCTAGAAACGGGAGAGGGGACATGTTTCTTGGACACCATCCTTGCTCTGATGGCCCATACCTGGCTATCTGGGCTGGAGTGGCAACATGAGACTCCGCTCTGAGGACACCCCAACATGACTGCTGTGACAGTGGGGTCCTTGAAGCACAAGGAAAGAGGTCGCAGGACTCAGTGAGGCCTCACATGCTCCCTGGACCCGTGTCAGCGGCGCAAGGAAGAGGGGCAGAAGCAAGGAGTGTTTCTGCGCAGGAGACCTCAGTCAAGAAGCAACCACTTTTGGAATATTGTGAATTCATTTCACGTCTGATATGAAAAAAAAAGCCCTCTTTTCAGCGCTGTTGCTCGAGCCCTCTCCCCACTGAGCAGCATCCCTGGCAGCTGATGCTGAGGGTGCAGGAAGGAAATGCCCTTGTGGGTTGCGCGCAGCCTGGAGGACCTGCTGTTCCCGGCCAGATGGATGGAGACTTGACTGTGGAGCCGGGCAGATGTGAAGGGTTTGGCAGGGGATGTAAATACTGCACTTGAAATCATTCACCATCTCATTTCCCACAGTGGGACTTACCGGCGCAGCTGTTTGTTAAAAAAAAAAAAAAAAAAAAAAAAAAAAAAGGAAAAAAAAAAAAAAAAAAAAAAAAAAAAAAAAACAACCATCGGGGCCTGTTATCATCACTGCTCCAAAAGGATTACGGCCTCGCACATTTGTTAACAGCCCTGATTTCTAAGAGCTGCGAACTCTGTGCCAGACTGCGGTCTGCCCCTGCTGAGCTGTGGCAGGGAAAGGCAAGAAAGCTTTCCTTTTCTTCCGCAGCATCTTCCGGATGCAGCCAGCCAAAGCCCTGCCCGGGGAGCTGATCCCTCTCCCCAAATCCCTCACGGATGCTGGTTGCCAAAAAGAGGATTTGAGGGCAAACTTGCCCCCCTTGCTCACCCGAATGGGCCTGGAAAGGGGCTGGTCTACAGACAGGAGATCTGCCCAGCAGCTCCAGGAGCTCCAGCTGCCTGGCATGGCTTCCAGACACCCCAAAATCCTGCCGTGGGAGCATATTGCCCCCATGAGAGATGGTGCTGAGGGCTTGCACACTCCTTAGATGCTTGTCGTGGGTTTAGGACACATGACATCCATCTCATTGGGGAGCAGCATCTCATACTCAGCGCTTCCTTTAGGCTTGGTGCTGAAGACCAGATGTCACTCCCCATCTTTTGGCATTTTCTTGGCCAGCTTGGACCATGACCATGTATCACTACCCGTCAAAATGCTCCAGGCAGCTGGGAACAAATCTCTTGGAAGCGTTACAGTCCTCATGTGCCAATGTAAAGCCACCCCTCTGTCCCTCTCACTATCACCACTCTACTCCAAGTCATTCTCCGGGTGTCTCTCAGTTTGACCTGCTCTGCCTGGTGTGGGTTACGGGGCAGCACGTCCTGGACTGCTCGAGCACTGCAAGCTTGGAACTGTGCAGGGATATTTTGGCACGGTGGTGATGGGGGAGCTTTTGCTGCTCTTCTCCTTCCTCAATACTACTGATATGGGCTTTTTATTTACAAGTCCTATTCTCCCACTTACGCCTCTCTTGCTTGAAAACCTGCATATAGCAGAAAAAGTCTGCACTGGAAACTTCCTAACAGATTTTTTTTTTTTTTTTAAAGATTAAACCAGAATGGATTGTGATGAACATGATAGAAAACCCTGCAAACTTCAGCCATGAGACAGGACTCATGGTAGTGCAGGGAGGAAAAGCTGGATAAAGTCTAAGGGAAGCAGGAAGGAAAGGAGTTAAAGAGGACAGAACAGCAGAAAGGCAGGATTTAAAAGGGACACGAGCAAAGCAGGGAAGGGTTACACAAGAAGAAGCAAAGAGCAGGAGAGGAACATGCCTCATGTTAGATTGCCTGCAAACCCCCATCCTGTGAGTAATCCTCACCCCAGCAAATGGATTCCACTGATTTCAGTGGGACTGCTTTGATGAGAGAGGGAAAAAGAAAAAGAAAAGAAAAAATGAAAAAAAAAAAAAAAAAAAGCATTTGCGATGAGTAAGGTTTGCAGAATCAGTCTCCTGGAGGACAGGCGTGGGTCTGTTGAGTGCTGAGCTCTCTTTTGGACACCACGTAAATAAATGGAAACACTGCTTCCTCCCTGCATGAGGTAATGCCTAGGCAAGGCTTGTCCAAGGCTTCTGGGGTATTTGCACAGTCGTGTCTGTATGAGGCTGTCTGTCCCCATCAGGGTTGGACGCCCACGAGGCTCTGCAGCCCTGTGGCGCATGTGACATGGCCAAGGCTGCTGCGCAGTTGAGTGACAGAACTGGACAATACCTGTCCTTGATCCCAGGGCTATGCCAATGCTCTGCACGAGAGATTCCTGCACAAGATGCACAAGATGCTGCATGATGTACTTTCTGTAACCAGTTCCAAACTCTCACTAGTAGCACCAGGTCAACCTGCCAAAACACTCAGGACTCTGAATGTCCAGGATGACTGCAACATCCTCAAATATGTGGACTCATTTGGACTTTCCCATCTTCCAGAAAAGCCCTCGAATCAGCAGCAACTCAACTTTCCTAGACTGGGGAGGTAGGAACCAGCCCCAAGAGTGCCTGTAGATGTACATACGTATTTGCAGTCCCTATCCCAGAGGAAATGATCCAGTGCCAGCAATTAGAAGCAATTAAAGGTAATTTGCAGTTCCTTGACCAGTGCAAACACTTACAGCCAGCATTTACAGGCTCTTCTGGTTCCCCAGCCCTGGAGTAGTGGAGCTGCTGGGGGTTAATGCTAGTTTTCCTAGCATGATTCAAATTCTTTTGGGTTGTAACCCCAAATTGAGGAAAGAATGCACTATAATCACAAAGGGGATGTGATTAGTGCAAACACCTTTTTGGCACCCTCACTCACATTATGTCATGGACTTTTTGAATATGTTTTCATGGCCAGACTTTCTGAGGCTGCAAATGTTTGTCCATAACCCACCGAATATCCACAGTCTCCAATACCAGCTGAAACAGAGACCATGACGCAGCAGACCTGAGAATTCATCACAAATTGCAGCGGGACGATGCCCGAGGCATTGCTAGAGATGACAAGGATGCTAACACCTAACTTTTTTATTTTGTTATCCTATGCCTTACTCAAAAGGATCATTCCATAAAGGAGGAAGCAAAGCTCAGAGGAGCAAACAAGAACAATTTTTATACAAGGAAATTGTATGCTTTTCATCTATTAATTCACACAGCAGGAGGTAGGAGGCAAGTAATTCCAGTGATTTAGTAATTTTTTCAGAAAGTCTTTAAGAAAAATTGTGGTGTTTGTGGCAGTGGTGACCAAGAATTCCCAGTGAAAAATAAAGTTCTTCCATGCTTAAGAAACTGGCTGTGGAGCAGAAAACAAGAAACAGGAGCATATGATTTATTTTTTAATGGAGAATGAGAGTTAGCAATTCAGTTGCCTCTGTCCACAAAAGCTGGTTTCTCTTATAGGATATCAGTGACCAGGAAAGCAAGAAGAACAGTTTCTGTAGATGACCAGCTTCACTTTGGCCAACCGAGACTTGAGAAGGCAGTTTGTGTCTTCTGTGAGACCAGTGCAAGTTAGCTTAATGGGCAATGGAGTAACAGATAAAAGTCAACACACAGAAGGATGCATAATTGGAAGGAGTGAACAGAACGGTTCATACACACTGAAGAGCCTCAGTTAATTGTAACCACTCCAGAGAAAGATCTAGGAGTCAATGAAACATCTGGCTGATTGCACTGGAGCTCACAAGAGCCAACAAGATAGTAGGCTGTATTGTGAAAGGGGTAGAGAGTAACACTGAGTATAATATCATGACACTAGAAATCAATAGTACATCCTCAGCTGGGAAGCCAGAGTGAAAGGCACAGAGAGGCACCCATCCGAGGGTGATGGAAAAGATTAGAAGAGCCTTGCCAAGAGATGATGGAGGAGTGCCAAGTAACGCACTGTGCAGAGCAGGTCAGACAGGTGCTCCTCTCCATTGGTCCTTAAAATACAGGAACAAAGAGACATTCAGTGAATTTAAAAGGCAACGTTTTTCAATGATAAAAGCAAATGCTTCTTTGCACTGCACGTAATTAACTTGTAGAACTCAGGCTACGAGACACCATGGCAAAGACCCAACAGGATTAGATAGGCCTATGAATGAGAACATCTGTAGTTACATTAGCTGGGATTAATATATATACGGATATAAGCATTCCAAGCCAGCTACTAACTGCCTGCAGTTAGGAAGAAATTTCCCCTGGGGGCAAGTTATTGCAAAACTGTCTGTTGTGGAGCTTAATATTTTTGTCTGAAGCTTCTAAGACAAGTCACTATTATATGCATGTATCTGCAGAGACAGACGGTTGTCTGCTAGAGCATAAGCAATGGTCCTTTTTTTTCATGTTTCAGATGACATTTGAATGGTTTGGAACCAAAAAGTCTAAGAGCAAAACTGGAGCCTGCTCATGAGAGGATATAAAATTTCCCAGCAAAATGTTTTAACTTGTAGGGATCTATCTGCCTTGCTGAAGATTGACAAACAGCATGAGAAAAATGCAAATATTATTCCACCCTTAAGTTTTGGTCAGAAGTATTCCCAGCTGCTAATCTTCCTCCTGCTGCATGTATTGAAAAGTAAACAGAGGGACAAATATCCAGGATTAGCTCTCATCAAGTATGATGTTTTTTTCAAGAAGGTGTGTGAAAGGACCTGCATTTTTGGAGAATTAACACCTTCCTGTTTTCAAGGAAGCTGTTTCCTTGGATGTTTTTAGGATGATGAAAAGTCCATTTGATAGCACAACAGAAAAAAAAAAAGAAGAAAAGGGTTTGAATTCATTGCATGTCTGGATATCTTTATGTAGGATATTGTTTGGGATGCCCAGATTTAAAACACAAATGTTTGAATAATTTGCACTGTGCAGCATACTGAGTAGAAAAACAGCAATGAACTAAACTGGAAAAATAGTATACTTTCATTTCAATAATCATTGATTAAGGTTCCTATTCAGAGAAAGATCGTTCTTCAGGAACTCCTGCTTAATTTTAAGTATGAACCTAAGTCTCATGTAGCTAATGTGTTGTAGGTCTATATTATATTCAACAATATTCTTAAATACTTTTCCAGAATCAAGGCAACATGCATCATCTTGATGCAGTAAACATATTTCCCCTAGTCTTATGTTTTAGTATTTAGAGGCTTACTTTAGATATTATTACTTACATAAATCCTTGATTTGCCCTAACTTTTTTTTTTTCACTCTTCTGTATTTGGTTCAAAAGTTTAGTTTAAATCTTGATTCTATGAAACGCATCCGGCCAGGGAATGCAAGGTGTGTCGAACTCTTGAGACGTGAAACCCTTGCCCTCTCAACAAAAAAGTCCACTTAAAAGGTGATCCTAGACTTGAAGCCCAGTTGCCCACTGTTCCAAAGCCCTTAACTTGGCAGAAATATTTTTAGAAAATTTCCTTTGGCTCCTGTGTTTGGAGAAACAATCAGAAACAAGCAGCATTCCTTCATTTGGAGGCTTCTGCTTTGTCCATGGGCATAAATAGGTGTTTCCTGAGCTCTCATTGCACCTGAGCCCTTGTAGGAGGCTTGTGGACCTCCTATAAAGATGTGTCAGATGATGTTTAATGGGAAAGTGTCTTGACCACACAAGACCCCACAGACTTATTTTTGAGGAAAAGGGAGAACTGTGGCATTCAGTGTCCCCACACCTCATCATGGGTTGACCTGCTGTCTCCAGTCAGCCCTGGCGCACATTGTGTCGTTAATTTTACCATTTGAAAAGGTCAGTTCTGGTCAAAGATATCCAAGGGCAGGTATGGAGGCAGAGAGCAGCTCTGGTAGCAGGACAGTCTCCAGACACTCTGTCTACATGTCTCTAAAATCAAGACAATGTTCTACCCACTCATTCAGTGCAGGGGAAATTGCTTCTTGTGGAGCTGCACCATGATGAAGGGTTACTTGGAGGAAAAAGAGTGAATTGGAAAATACTTTCATTGAGATTAAAAAAAGGAAACTGCTCCTTTTTTTTTTTTTTTTTTTTTTTTTTTTTTTGGTGCTGATGCATTTTTTACACGGTTCCTGAGGAAATGAAGTTCCTACAAGCATATTCTCTCACTGATAATATTTCAGTCAAATCTGGCAGCAGAGCAAAAATCTCAGAGATAATGAGGTTGCCACAAGCCTCATGAAACTAAGTGGTTGCATAGATGAGAGAGAAAACACAGAAATAGTTCAAAAGGGGAACACTTTGATATGTGCACAGCCCTTATCAGACAGAAAAGAATCCACAGAGGGGACAGATAATCTGTTGTGCTCCATGTCTGAGAAAAATTGTAATAAAAACTTCCGAGATGCTAATCCAGAGTTCACTGCAGGTTTTTCTTTTTTTTTTTCTTTTTTTTTCAATGTTCGGACAATTATATGAACATATATAGAGAATTATATGTTTAACTGCATTTTTTTTTCTAATGAGAAAAAACACCTTTTCAAAAAAAAGGTGAAAAAGACATGCTGAGTGGCCTGGACTGAAATTTATTTTAATATTCAGTTCTTAATGATTTGGAGAATTTGTCACTCTCTAATTGATTTGAAACAGGAAATTATCTCAATAGTTTGAAAATATTGATGGGGAAGGCAAATTATTCCCTCCGTTTTTTTTTTTCTGTCTCAGTGACATGCAAAAGGCTGGGTGTGCAAATGAACTCAGCAGTACTTGCTCTGAATCTCAGACCTATGATGGAGAACTGTTTTATTTGTTTGTTTGTTTCAACAGTGGTGCCAATTCCCTTCTCCTATGTCTCACACCAGGTACCCTGTCACTTCTGAAAAAAAACATGATCCTTTAGTGCCTTTCAGAATTGCTTTTGGATTTGTTCCTGATGAAAAAGCAAACCTAGACCACAGTTTTGAAGGTTTTAGGTCCCAAACTTAAGATGTGATTTTCAGCAACCCAGAGAATTCACAGATCCTGCTCAGGAAATTAGCAAGGTCTAAACTTTCCTCAGGTATTAGATCTTTCAAATATCTAGCATGGCAGATGTCTCTTAGATAGTTTTCCAAGATGCAGTAGCGAGTGGAGAAGTCAATATTCCTTCCATCTTCTCTGGCCTAAACTACTCCAGTGACAGAACTAGAGGTAATGGCCACAAACTGAAACACCAAAAGTTCCACAGGAACTTAAGGAAAAATTTCTTAACAGTGAGAGTGACAGCGCACTGGAACAGGTTGCCCAGAGAAATTGTTGGACTACATGATCTCTAGAATTCCCTTCCAACCTTAACGATTCTATGATTCTATGACTCTAACGATGTCTTGGCCTCTCTGGAGAAAGCAGAGCACCTTGTAACCACCACGCTGAGCTCAGGATGTTGCCGGCAGTTTCTAGAAAGCTCCTTTTCTTCCTGGAGACCTTTTGCAGCTGTTTCAGTGCAGTGCTGCCTGCGCTTCTGCACTAAAAGAAATGGGAGCTATCGCTTTGCCACCAAGAGCAATCTCAGGCTAAACCAACTGTCCCTGTGCTTTCCTTCTCTGGAAGATTCTGCTTTGGTCCCATCTTGGCTCAGTTGGGCAGGAGGAAGAGCTGGCAATGTCCAGTGCAAGGGCTTTCCCTAGCAGGCGTTCTGGGAGACCCTTGGCACCACAGCAGAAACATGTGCTCCAAGAGCTTATCCCAGCACTGGGGAGCTGGGAATGTTTCGATGCACGCACTGGATGCTGGCCTGGAGAAGCAGAGTGAAAGTATCAGAGTGACACATGGAGATTTGAACTGGAGGGCAGGCCCTGTTCCCGTGCAACGCTTGTGTTTATGTCCAGATGTCTTTCCAGCCCATTTGAAGATATATTAAAGGCCCCTTCTGCACTTCCCCTTCTCTAAACTAGGTCTGTTTTAAATTTGACTTTAAAGGTGAGCTATTCTCTACCAACATCAGGAAGTCTAAAAGATGTTCCTAAAGGGGAGGGAAGTTTTGCCAAAAAGATTCTGGGAAGTGTTGATGTGGCTTTCTGGAGGAGACCAGGGGCCCAGGGTAGCAGTAGCTCCTGTCTTCTTGGTGAGGGCAGGGATTGCTGAGACTCCTGCGGAGATGCTCAGCCTGTGGCTAAGAAGACCTGTCATTGAGGGAGAGTAGGGTCTTGCCAAGCGGTCGAATCATGCAGGGAAAATGCCTGAGTGGGAATAATATGTGAAATGACTGACTTCCCTGAAGCTTTAAGATAGCTGCAATCGAAGCATATTTTTAGCATTGAGGTGAATTGCTCTGATGTTATCACCAGGCACAGACAGGCCTCTCTCTCTCTCCTTTTTTCTCGTACTTTTTTTTTCCGCCTTGTTTTTGGATAATGAATTTGTAGGCCAACTTTTGGAGACCATTATGGAGCAGAACACAGACATGTGTGCTCCATCTGGGATGAGGACAGCAAAGCCTCCCCGCAGAGAGTGATATCCCTTGCTGTTCCCTGGAATGGGAGACTCTGCAGGTCATCTGCCTGATGAGGAGCTTGGTTCCAGACTGCCTCAAATATATCCCACTGAAATCAAAGGTCTGTGAAAATGCTGCTGGATGCTGGGGAGAATCCCTCATTGGGACTAGAGAAAGTCAGCAGTGAATTTGCTGGGACAATCAGACAACAAGATTTTATCCTTGTTCCAGCTAATTTGCACAGAAATTAAAAACGAGCACCAATACTGGCATACTTTCAGATGTGCAGAGGTGCAAATCACCCCATGATGAGTTAAAAAGTGCAAAGGCTTTGGATAAACAAGCGTGATAGTTGTGGTTTCTAGATGCTCTGGGGCACAGACCCCAACAATCATGCATGGCTGCACCTCATGAGTTGGGTGGAGATGATGGAACTGCCCTGGGCTTGGAGATGAAAGGGCTGCACAGAGCTCCTAATATTTGGGTTGTTCCTTGCTGATGGCTCGCATAGATTAGATTTAATTAGAAAGTCCTTGGAACTGGAACGTGTGCATGAAAGGGAGAGAAGGACTGAAGGTTGGCAAATGGATCCCCATCTGTCTTAAAGCAATTAGAAAGTGTCTCAATAGCTGTGCAGAGCCACAGTAATATTCCACCTCTTCGAGGCAGCAGACTCTTCCCACTCGGGGTAATACATCAGTGGCTGCTTAACTTTAATTAATTGCTTAACTGTCATCAAAATCACATATATGTAAAAGCTGGCATGAACACATAGAGGTATTTCATCAAGCTGGAATCTTCATTAGAAAAAAAGAACTCAAACTCACTCCTTTTCCATGCTATTGTGCTACAAATTCAAAATATTTCAAGAGTTTCCGTAATAATTGTTTCCTTTCTGAGGCTGAGACCCTTCCAGCCCAAGTGAGTGAATGGGGTGGCCCTGCTGGGGACGCAGAGGTCTTCCACCTGCCTTGGAGGTGCCTGCACTTTGTGGCAGACCCACTGAGGACTTCCTGAGAGGTGCATTGCTCTGGGACACTTCCATGGACTGTGACTGTGACTGGCAGGTTAAAGCTGCACTTCTATGAATTTTCTCAGATTGTTCTGTGTGTTCCTGGGAATTGTTGATGACAAGTTTTAGATGTAGAAACCATAAACCAGCACTCAGCAGTTGTAATAATATCAATACAAAGAATTATTTGTCCTTGGGGACCAGGGTGACTGAAGCATAGACACTAACAAATTCCGTAGAGAAACATAGCTAGAAAGTTAATGCAGCAAAGGAAGAGCATGCCTTAATGAGAAAATAAAGTCTGTATTTTACAGATCAATGCCATGAATGTCTGGGCCTTTTCCAGCAGTGTGATTTTTCAGAGGTGACAAAGTCTTGATGCAAGAAATTGATTCAAATCCTGCCAACACTAAGGACTGGCTCCTCTTTCATCTAAATCTTAGCTCCAATTAGTTTTCCAAGATGAAGAAAAGATGAAAAGTATGGGAATGAAGCTTTGATAATGAAAGACAACTCCCCTGGTGGCATTCAAAGAATTTATTGACTTGGACTTCATTGTCTGAACACAAATACAAGCAGGACTAGAGATGGGCATCAGTATGAGGCTGCTATGGTGAGAGAAACCATCTCTCCTGGGATGCAGTTCATCTACTCCTAGAGGGGACATCAAGGGTAGATCTAACAAACTGATGTCCAAAAGAATCTAGTTCCTTCTGCGGATGGGATAGAGTCTGCTGATGCACCTTGACAGAGGTGTCTCACTGTGATGAGGAAAGGCCAGGAGACATCTTCAAGTGGCCAAGCCAATCCATGGCATGGCAGGGCAAGTCCTCCTCAGAAAAGGCTGGAGGAGGATCCCCAGTCACAGGCTGAGATGTTTCATTCAGTGATTTGCCACAGCCTTTCCACACTCTTCATCAGAATCTTACATGTAGAAGTCAGAGGAGAACAATAGTGGGAGATCAGCATGAGGCTGATTGTGGAGCCCATCCTCAGTCTTTGCTCTGCTTCCTACAATATGGATTTTACCCTGGCTACCTACTGCATCCCCAGCTTCTTTGGGAGGCTCCGGACAGTGGGAACAGGATTCATCTCCCACGGCTTTAGCCATATAAAAATGAACTCTGTCCTTTAAGCTGGGCAAGCAGCTCCCTCTATAGTCAGTGGAGAGAGATGGGGAGCACTTCCCACTGTCCCATCTCCAGGACTCTCATCTCATATATAGCGAGCAGAAGGAGTCATGGGGTGCAGCTACTTCAGTGCACCGCTCTACTCCAATTCCTGCAGCTGGATGGGACCAACTGTCATTTGCACCTACCAAACCCAGGGTCTGCAAGTTCAACCCACAGAGATAGCAATCACTCTCCCTCCATTCGAACCCAAACTGTTTCCAAAAAGCAGTGTCTAAATCTTGTACCTCTGGGTGTGCAAAACAGGGCAGTCAGGTAAGTTGAGAGCGCTCTTTTGCATGAGCCAATAATCCTTCAAAACAAATGTAAAATTCTGCCAGGATCACCACAGGTGTAGGGCTGGAACAGAATGGTGGGGGCAGTCAATCCCTTTTTCAACCAAAACCCTATGTTCCAAAGAATGTGATCCTCCAGGTGCCAAATTCTGCTCCTCCACAATGGATTTACTGGCAGCCTCAGCAAAAGTGCATTCACAACACGTACCATTTGTCATCTTTTCATCAAAAAGTGTGTAAATTCTTTCCTCAAAGTTCAGAGCTGGTTTAAAGCAATCCCATAAAGCCTTGTAGAGTCTCTGTTCCAATAGGATTACATTAGTGCCAATAATCTGGCAAATATCAGGAGTGAATTTAATCAAAAGAACTAACACCAGTGATTTATAGCTGCTCGTGATGGAATGGAATGGACAGAGGTTTGCAGGACCCAGACATGGAATTTCACTTGCAACATCATTTGGAGCAGAGGGAAAGCAAAAGAAATGGAAAACACAGTTTCAGTGTTTTGGGAGATGTTCGTGCTCTCACAGAATATCAGTGAGAAAGAATAATCCATCTTTGTTCCAAGTTTTAAAAGATGAGCACTCAACATCATGTCTGGGTTTTGGTTGCTAAAAGTTAAAAATAATATCAGGGAGACAGATTGCCAGGAGAGCCCCCCACACCTAGATGGTGTCCCTGGGAAGCAGGTTTCCAGTGCAGCTGCCAGAAGGAAGGTCCGTCCTATTTCTGAGCTTTCGGGAAGGAGGCCACAGATGCCCCACGGCAGGGGACCAGACGTATCATTCAGCTCAAGTGCATCCATGCGAGGCCGAGCAGAGTCACTTGTGCAGTCTGACCTCAAAACTCTGGGGCAACCGGGGCTCTTACTTGAGTAACTGGTGTGTCCCGCTTCGCCTGACCACCCACTGGCAGCAGTCGTAGCCCTCCTTTAACTCAAGGCTCTGTCCTGGTAGGCTCTGGCACACTCCCAACATTGCCACTTCATGCAATATCCCTGCTCCATCTGTTATCAATTCTTTTGCATGTGGTTTGCAGACTTCATGCCATGTTTTGCCTGTTGCATGGCTCTGGGACATGGCATCTCTGATTACTGATGACTTTACTCTTTCTTTTCCAGAAAATAACTGGAAGCAAACATACAAGTGAGCAGCATGGCATGACTGCATTACTCATTAGTTAACTACCATCAGCTTAGAAGTCACCTTTAAAACCCAGTTTCTTATGAGCCTACAAATGCTGTTAAGACAACTCCAGTTCATTAAAACAGCTTAAAAAATGAGGCACATTTAATTGTAAATTTACTACTAAAAAAAAGGCATCACTCTAGGAAGGACAGCACTGCTTAGCTTTGCTTTCTGCTCATCATTTATTGCACTGTCTCAACCTCACACCACAGTCCTCCAATACATGCAAAAGTTTGCAGCATGTCCTTTTTTTCAGAGTTAAAGACACAATAAACACGCAAACTTTTCAACACTAATAATTTGGAAAAAAATAAATTACCAAAACAAGGCATTCAAGCCATCATTTAAAATAACACAACTTACGCCACTATCATTTTCTATTATGCAACATTATATGCACCATGAATTTAGATATATAATCTAGTCTATAGGATGGAGTGAAAGATAAGAGACATGAGGAAGAGGAAAAATGGTTTAACTGAATGAATGTGTGTGTTAGACTGAATTGAATGAAGTCAAGTTAATCCAAAACATCTTCAACAGATCTTTCATAGAACATTTGTTTTAAGTTCACCCTAGCTAACATATGCTTGCAAGGATGGATAAATTTGCTGCACAGTTCCTTAACAATTCTCAATCAATTCACAAGACGATCAAATGCATTTTGTTTAAAAGCATTATGTGTAAAACATGAACGGAGCAATGTAATGGTTGAAAGAATAAAGTATGACAGAGAAAACATAATTGCTATGTGAGATGAGATGTAAAGCAATTGTAAGGGAGATTGCAGATGCTACTGGACAGTTAATTTCTTAATTCTAAACACATTCAGTCAACATGAGATCCTGGGAGTGCTTTGCCCATCAACAGATGGCTTGGTGACATGATAAATTAATATTGTTATCAATGGAGGAATAGTTGAAGTTATTAGGTGGTGATTCTTCCTAAATGCCTGTTTTAACAATTACTTCAGAACAATTCCTGGAACAGTGAAGAAAAACAGAGAAAAAATATTAATCCTCTAAATCATAACCAGATCTCAAAAAAACTATTTTTCAAAGGAATATCTTATGCTGTAGAAAACCTCATTTCATCTGTGTCTGTATAGGACACTGGATTACTCTGACAATAAACCACGCCAAATCCCGTGAAATTGTGCTAAGACCCTGAGAGCTGGGGAGCTGCTCATTTACTAAGCATACTCATTGCATACCTCGGTGTTTATTAGATCCAGTAGCTGCATTTATAAACTGTGGGGGGGTTAGAGAAGAATTTTAATTTGTCAATCTCAAGCCTCATTAGAAAGAGCCGCTCAAGAAGGCAATGGGAGGACTGGAGAGCTAGTGCAAGAGCAGTTAATAGAGCGATTCAGCAAAGGAGAAAGGCTGCTCTGAGGGAGCCCCTTGGCTCCCCTCTCTATTGGCTCTCCAGCCTCTCTGGCCCCTCCAAATTCCAATTTCTTTCCTGCTGTGGGTCTGCCCCTGTCCCACCAGCGCACACCTTGGCCAAGCTGCAGCCATCGCAACGGCTGGGTTGTAAGCAGCTCCTCAAAATCATTTTTACAAGGTCAAAAAAGTGGGGAGCAGGACTGTCTAAGTAAATGATTTTTTTTATATGTTTTGGCAAAGAGGGTCTGTTTTCAGTGGGAAAAAAATACTAAGAAGAGTTTTCATTAAAAAAAAAAAAAAAAAATTGCATGCGCTGAAGACCTAGAGCTTCCCAGCCAAAAATATCCAGCTCAGACCAAAAAGCTTTCTTTTCCTCTGGAATGGAGCATTTAAAGAGAAGATTGCTGAAGCTTTCCGTGTGAACCCCCAGCACCTCCTCAGCTGAGGTTTGAAACTGTGTTTGATTTATTTTGCCACTTCTAGCTGACAGTGGGGACTTTAAAAAAAAAAAAAAAAAAAAAAAAAAAGAAGTTCTGTTTAGGGAGTTGCTCTTGTATAAAACAACGGAGTGAGAGGGAAACTCACAGAGAGGTCGCTGTGCCATGAGCACCCGCGGCCGCTCCATGTGTGCAAGGCTGCAAGGGGACGGATCGCTTCCCCTTTGGCTCCCAGCCCCTCACTCGGAGGAGCAGCGGGTCTGTGGGTGGACTGGCTGCCCTCTTCGCTTCCCGACGGAGTGAGATGCCTGCAAGGCCTTGGTCAGCACCGCTCCCGCGGGGCCCGGCCATGCTGGGATGCCCACCGGGGAAAGCCGGGTAAAAAGCGAGCTGCTCCGCTGTCCCAGAGGGTGCTCCCGGGGTGCTCCCCTTGGCACCTTGGTCTCGTGTGGGCTCTGAATGCAGCCTGGCACGACAGGCTCACATGGGAAGCTGTAGCAGACAAGGGGTTTGCGGGTGAAACGTAGATGCTGCTCTGAGATGCTGACTCTGCAGCTTGGATCTACCCATGTCTGCTTTGGTCATGCTGGCCACGACAGAGTAGCATCAGAGCAGAGGGATACAAAACATAGGGGTAAAGTAATAATATGGTTAAATATAATAATACATATATATGGACATATATAAGCTATGAGAGAGAAAATAACCCTTTAAAGAATGAAAATATTCTGAAATTCATCCTCAGTAGTGAGGATTTTTTTAAAAAAACTTCACGGCCTTCTCCTTGCAAAGCAACTGGGGAGATTAGGGAATGACAAATAAGTAATGATGGAAAAAGAAAAGCCATTCTGAAGTTTTGGCTTGGGGAGAAGAAGGAATAGGATGAGTATGGCCATTGAAATAGCTTTGGCAACAGAAGGAGGAGGAATTAGAGGAACAGGATGCGCGTGTGGTCCCATCCCTCCCATACCTTTGCAGGCTTTCCTGTGGGAGATGGGCTTGGTCAGGTCCCGGTAGAAACCCTCCTTGCAGTAGTGGCAGTGCCGGCCCGCCGTGTTGTGCCGACAGTTGAGGCAGACCCCTCCGCTCTTGCGCCCCGACAGCTTGTAGAGTTCCATGTTAAAGCGGCATCTCCGAGCGTGAAGGTTGCAGTTGCAGGCTATGGAGAGAAGAGCAGGAACAGTCACCAGTGGCATCCTGGAGGGACCATGGAGGCATCTACCTCATGGGGTTTGCACACTAAGGATCGAGTCTTGTTTTGGGACCACACGTCTGTGATGGAACGAGGAGGGTGTCCGAGGAGGAGACTCCGGGATGGCATTGCCAGCTAAGGGAAGCCCTCTGCTAACCCAAACCTCCTCAAAAAGTTGGCACGGTGGTGGCAATCCTGGCTTTTTGCAGGAGCAATGTGGGGTCTGGAGAGTACTGAGTCTCCTCAGGGTTTCACCATGGTGACTTAGAGCAGGAAATGCACCTTTTGCCTCTCCCTACTCTTAATGTGACTCAAAAGCTGGGTTCCCATGGAGAGCTGACCTTAAAGCCATTTCCTGGTAGCTGTGCAAAACCCCTTGGCCCCACCAATTTTGTCACAAGTGTTCTGCACCATTAGGGAAACAAAAGTTTCTCCCTTGAACTGTTAGAAAAACAAATTTCCAAACACCACGGACCCATCTTTCCCAGCATTTGCCTTTGCATGCAGTCCTAGCACATATGGGTATTTAAACTCCATTATTGGTTCAAAACCTTCTGAGCTTGTTTCTGCCCTTGTGTTTCTTCCTTGGTTTGATATCTGCAGTATGAGGCTCTGTTACATTTCCAGGGCCCAGGATGTGCCAATAAAACTTTGTCTGCCTACATCAGCATCTCTTATCTTGTTCCTGGGACACCCAGTTAGTCAAATACCAAAAAGTCCCTCTCTACTTTGATTGAATCTGCTGTGATTGAACCTACAGGGAGATACCCAATTTCTCCACCATATGCAGCCTAATGTCAACACAGGGACTATTTTAACAAGCAGCCTTTGCAAAAGAAAACTTAAGGACTTCAAAAGCTCAACCCCAGAGCTGTCAAGGGAACATCAAGAGGCAGCTGCCTGGGCTATGTGCTTTGCAGAGAATTTTATAGCTTGTTTTCTTTTCTCCTTGCTTTTATTTGGTCTTCACCCCCGAACAATGCATCTGTGCAATGCCAACCCACAGCTGGGCCTCTCAGCTCTGCACGAAGGTGTCACCACTCTGGGCTTGTCACCTTCCTTTAGTGTAGAAACATCTTAATCCCTCATTCCTTCCTGTTTACCTTATGGTGCTTGCCCAAGACAAAGACATACTGTATTTGCTTAATTATCAAATTTCAGCCCAGAAAATTAAAGTGAACTTCTGGATTATTTATTGGGAACAATCCCTGAATAGCTTTTGACATACAACCAGAGGGTAGATGGAGAGCAAAACCCTCTGGCTGCCTCAGAGCTGTGGGATGAGAAATGCCCTCTCTGCTCTTCCTCTTGCAATTTGATTTTTTCTGGCTAATGCAGTGCATCATGGCCTCATCTCCCCACCAGACCCAAATGTTTCCAGAGCAAGAGATGCAATGAACATCTTCCCGCTAGTGAGAAGAACAGCCCCAGAGGGGTTTGTCGACAGTGAGCAAGTGAGATTCCTGACACCAGCTAGGGACACCACTTTCATCTAAGGGCACCTGAATGGGACAAGACAATCAAGGAGAAGGATTGTCCTGCTCACAGAGGGAATTGCTTCTTTTTATGACTGGCCTGTCCCAGGAACATATTTGCTGATGCTGCAAATGCAGTTAAAAAGGTTGTTGGCAACTAAAAGAAATGAGGGAGTTTGCACCCAGAGCTTTCTGCGTTCTCCCTCATAGATTTTTCCTCTTCCATCTTAATCCCAGGAAGAGTTTTCTAAGTTTTTGCTAGGAGCACCCGAGCAGCCACTCAGATGTGGTATTCTCCTTTCCTTGCAGCGTGCTGAGCAGCCCCTGCCAGCACCACGATTCTGCAGCACTAGCTGCTGTACAAGTAGAGGATTAGAGAAGATTCTTGCCCTGCAATTTATGATCTAAGCCTGCAGAAAGGACGTGGTGACGCATTTAAAGTACCAATCCTAGCTTTACGAAAGAGAAACCAAGATACTTAGATTAAACATTTTCTTGGATCAGGCAGCAAGCATATGGCAGCAGTGAGAACTGAGGACTTAGTTCAGGCTAGTGCATTCACTGCAAGTATGGTCCTGATGAGAGGAGGATGGTGACTGTGATGCAGAGGCAACAGCCCAGAAATCCTCCTGCCTGTAGGTAGCTGACAAGACAACAACCTTTATCCTCAGAGGCACAAATCTCAGGATTTGGCTTTGGAAAAGGAAGCAAAATAGTTCCCCAGTTGGAAGGTCTGTCATCCCAGCTACAGATTATAAATCCTGCAGACACATCTCCATTGTTTAAAGACTTGAGATTCATTGAAAACTATGTCTGGAGTACTACAAGATACAGGCATTAGTCTCAGTTGATAGATGTGAGGAGATACTTATCCATGGATCTTCATGAACACATGGAAGACCTGGTTCTTCCTTATAGCTAGCAGATAAACATGTTTTTCAATGAGCATGAAGGCTCCCCTCATTCTAGAACAAATAAAATGCTCTTCTTCCTCACACTTCCTGCCAGCACCAGGGTACTTTACTGGGAACCAGACATGGAGATCCCCTCCTAATCCCAGGCACATGGATGCTTTTTCACTCTCCTTTTGAATACATATATTTGTGTAGAGAATAGAGGCCAGACTGACTCAAGGAGACTAGATTTAATCAAAATTACTCTCTACGATTCTATCTCTAAGTGCCAGAGCCCTGAATGTCTGGGCACTGTGTCCTGTCTGCCAACAGTCAACACTAACTGTCAAGTAAGTCTCTAGCCTGATGTCCCTACAGGTACCAAGTGGGAAAGGTTTGGTCTGACCGGCCCATCTAGACGTAAGAAAGATTCTTGCTGGGGACCAGGCTGTGACATGATGAGATCCATCATGCTGGAGCTACAGCTCAGAGAAAATAAGTGGTAGGAGCTCACAGATGCTTGATGGACGCAATGCCTGAGATGCACTAGAGCTGGATTTCATAGATCCAGCAGCACATTGTGAGAGTTACTGTTACCCTTAGGTCCCACAACTAACTCTGTAAGAGGGCCTCGTGCATGGAGGACTCTCCCTGTGCTCTACCCCAGCATGGTTTGTGGAGCTGCACCAAACCTGGGCATGAGGCGCTCAGGAAATGAGGCTTCCATCCACCCTTTCCCCCAGTGCGATGGTTAATCCTCCACTGTGCTAAAGCATTTTGCCTTGTTTCTAACATGAATTGGCCCGGCTTTAGTTTCCAACCACTGCTTCATGTTTTGAATTTCCCCACTACCCTAAGTGGTTCTTCAGTGACCCAACTTTTCTTTCTATGAATGTCATTGGTAGCTGTAATAAAACTACCTCGCAGCACCAACATATCCAGTGCTTCTCAGGCTGTCCTTTTCACCCAGTACAGAAGATGCATCTGCATGGTCTGCAGACACAGAGCAGACCCGGCTGGGAGCAGAACATTTGCCAGGTGCTTGGAAATTTCTGATGAAATGTTTTGGCTCCGATTGCTTTGCACTGAGCTCGGTGCTGCTATCTCCTGCTGCTTTCATTCTCTTATTTTGCCAAAGACTTCACTAGCCTTTTGTATGCTTATTTTATTGTGCACAGCTGTACATACCTTCATCAAACAGTCCCTACCTGGGCTGCCCGGCTCTGATATGAACAACCAGGTATCAGTTAAAGGTAGATGTTTAGAAGCATAGAGAAGGCTGGATCAGAAAAGATGAGAGCTGTGGTTTGGAGCCCATCAAAGAAACATCAACAGTAATATATTTTCATTAAAAAATTGGTTTTAGTCTTCGTCAAATTTATTCATAGAAGAAGGTCAATGCGGGTAGGGTTTTCCATGTGCGAGAATGAAAGGAGATATCTGAAGCAAAGGGGTGGGCTGGAGATGTGCGATTGGAGCTGTGGCCATGGTCTTTTCTGCAGCCACGATGTCCCCCAGGCCCTACATCCAGGGCCCTGTATGTCCCAGGACACATTCCTCTCTGCGGTTTTCATTCAGCAATGACAATGCTTCAAGCCTGCCCTTTCAAAAGACTCCACCCTTTCAAAACTTATATTTCGGCAATTTTTGAAATGAAAATCGCTTTTTTTAAAAAAAGCTAAAATGCCAACACATTTTGTTTTAATTTTTATGAACAATAATTTGGGGAGAAGAGGAAGGAAAGAGAATAGAGAGGCTAGAGAAAGCCAGGGACTGAAAGTAATCTCTAAGTTTGACTTGAATTTATGAATAAAAACGGTCTTCTCAAAAGTATTCTCTTCCATTTATCTCTCTTTTTTTCCCAGAGGAAAATACTAGTTCAGTATGATTTCTCTCCTACAGGAACAAGCCTCGCATGTCTTGTCCTCGTGTCCTTGGCAGCCTGGTGCAGATAGGGACTGCCACCTGGCTGGCTGCTGAAACCCACTTCTGCCAGGAGTCTCTTTTCTAACTCAGAGTATCAAAGGAGGAAGACCCGTGGATTTCCTAGTCCTAAAAATACTCCTGGCATTTTCTTTTTTTGCTTCTGAAGGACTTATTTTCAACAGAAATGCCCACTCTTGAAATAAAGTGAGGTGGGCAATGGAGATGGAGGAGCCAGACCCTGCAGAGACCTGTCTACTCGCTAAAATAGGGAAATAAAGGGACAAGTCAGGATGGTTTCCTTGATTCCCTACAGCATTGCATCCTTTCAGGCCTGGTGTCATTTGGTTGGTTTGTTAGAAGTTTTGGAGCAGACAGACATGAAACTGGAGCTGAGCCATGGTGTCCCATGAAGGTGCTCACTTCTGAGCTGGAGAGTGGAATTCACATCTACTGCAGCAAAACAGAAGGGCATGGATGGCCACAGGCCATGAGAGGAGTGAAGTACTCCATGATACTGCCAGCACATGGTCACTGGGGACATTCGAGTCATCAGCACTAGGATTGCTCATCACCCTTGCAGCCAAGTGACTGCATCCATCCCTGCTTGCAGGGCCAGCTCACAGCACCAGCCTCTAGGGCTGCAGGGCCAAGCTCTCCCACCAAGGCTTGGTGCCATTAGCCACAGACCCAGTTGGCTGACACCAAACAAAAATGTTTGCTTGGGAAAATTTATTTGAAGGTACTGGTAAGACTACATGTGGAGGAGGATCGAAAATAGCTTTGGTTTGCTTGAGCTAGTCCACCAAAGCGGAGATCCATCAGAGTGGTGTGACTAGGAGAGAGAGATGAAGGGTCTGTGCCAGGCCCTACGTTTTCCTGACAGAGTGAAGGGATGGAGGAAAGTGTGCTGAAATACCACATAGTACGCAACTATGTTTTGGCATCATCTATGAAACCTTAGCCACAAATCCAGCCTGCAGCAGGAAGGAGCTGATGAAGGAAAACTTGCTTCTTGTTGATTCACCCCTGAGCATTTTGTTTGAGCCCAAAGCTGTGCTGGGGAATGTGTTAGCCCTCTGACCCTTCATTCTGACAACCAACAAAGGCTGCAAACGCTGCAAACGCTGGAGAAGAAAGAGGGAAAGGTCCTGGGGAGGAATGTGATAATAAAGTCTTCCTAACTGCACAAAAAATGGGTAGGAGAACGGAGGAGATTTGTAGACATGAAAAAAAACTAAGGAATGGCAATTCCAGATAGAAACGACATCAGCAGAGAGACTCTTGTCTTGTCCACCTCCTCCAGACTTGTTCTTGAGGTTGCAATGTTGCTACTAGGAGGTCCTGGAAATATTTCCTTGCTTGACTTAGGTTCTACAGGATGTGAGAACACTTTGCAATATTGGAGATTAAGTTGGTAACAGCAACACTTACTCCTGCCCAGGATTTCCGATGATAAGACCCTTGTTTGCTTTTACATAAAAAATGCCAAACTCACTGTTTGGCCTAAAACATTTGAGACCAAATGTCTGACTCAGACCGAGTAATTCTGGAAAACTTCCTGCTAAAATGATTCAACTACTAATGGGAAACAAGGCTAGTGAAAAATACAGTTTTGTGTCGATGCTAACAAAATTGGGGATTTCTTTCCTTAAAGAAAATCTATCAGCCTTATATTTGAAGTCAAGATTTAAGAAGAAAAACACTGCTCCTTGGTCAGGACATGACCTTCACTATCTCTTTGTAAGTCACTGGAAAAATGAGAAATGTGCTCAGTCAAAACTGATAGAATTTTGTTGCTAAATTCTCTGAGTATCTTATTTTTACTGGCCAAGCTAAGCTCAAAACAGAGCCTGTAGAGACAGGATGGGGTGGAGAGGGAGAGATCAGCCAAAGTGTTAGGTGTCAGGAAAGGGTAGCTGGCCAGGGAGCATTGCCTTGGATGGAGATCTGGAGACAGTTGGGATTAGGGATGGGGAGACCCTAGGTGTCTGGATGAGTTAAGGGTGGCCTGAAAAAATAAACTCAGTGGGAAAGTAATGGGGTGGGAAGACACAGGAATAGTGGGGCAGAAGGAGGGACAAGGTCCCCTTCCAGTCCTTGGATGTCTGTGGGTCCTCAACCCTCCTGCTTGCACCCCAGGCCCTGGAGAGCACCAACAGTCAGTTACAAAGATTAGCCCTGCTAGTGAGTGCTCAGATAGCCCAGTGATGAACACAGAGACGGGCTACATGCAGTGGGCATTAGCAGTTGCTAAGCTGTGCTAGCCCAGCAGTGCTCTTTATATAAACAAATTGCCTCTGTAGACCAGACTTCCCAAGCAACCTGCTTTACTAGCCGGAATATTAGCAGGAAGAGTGAACTTTCAAAGCTGCTAAGGACCAGAGAGGAAAAGCAAATATTGAATGTCAGCATGTGAGAGATCCAGCCTAGGAATGTGATTTGAGGATTTGCCCTCACTCAAGCAGAGGATATGACTGTCAGGCACCTCCCATAGCACCTGAAGCCAGCTCAGATATGGGATATCAAAACTGGGTAGCGCACAGTTGGGAAAACCCAGGACTAGCCCCTGAAATGACTGTGCTGACCTGTAATTTTGAGAGCAGATACATTGAAAAAGTCCAGAAGAGGAAAAAATGGATCCCCTCAAATCAGCTACTGAGTGTTATTTTGTTGATATTCACAGTAACCTAACTTTGCCCCAGTTCTGTGAGACCAAAGCTCTTTCTAATAGCATGATATTCCTTCAAAAATCCAATAGTCTCTGCATACCAGGCATTGTGGCTCCCTATCCACCCCTCCAGTGTCTAATGGCATGGGAACTGGCTCCAGTGGTGATAGACACGACTCTTGACTGAACTGGTAATGTGAACCTGTCTGAATGTGGTCTGATATACACTTTTATTAATTTCAAGAAAAGGAGATATTTTTGTAACTTCTTCCACAGTTATTAGTTCCAGATTGGACTAAGAACCCAAATTTCCTTAGGTATTTCCAGGCAGTCCACACAATATTTCTGGTCTGACAGGAAGCATCAGGAGGAAGTGCGAGATTTATTCCTGGGTGATTTACAGCTCTGAGACATTCAGATTAAAAACCAGATTTTAACAATCTCTGATCAGATCTCCCCATTGCTAACTGACACACGTGGCAAACAGCTGTTTTCAGCCAGTGAGGCCTCCTCAGTGATTTGCATGTCCCTGCCTTGAATCCTCTGGGCCATTTACAATGACCTACAATGACTCTTCCAAAGCCTCCAGGCAGTTGACTATCCATTGACGGTCAACAGGGACAAATGAGAAACCTGTTGGCCTGATGGGTTTTATTGAAATATTATGAAATTAATGGCAATCTTGCACTAAGACAAAAGCAGCCTTGAAGAATACAAGATGCAAATCATAGACCAAGTCTAGCCTTGGTATAGCTCACATGGTGGTACTCAAGCTGCGGGCTTAGGAGTAGTCATGGGTGTATTTGGTGCAGCAGCTAACGTAGCACTGTTAGTGGGTTACATCTCGCATTTTCTTCTTCCACTGGACGTGACAGGAGCTGGAACCTGCCTCTCTTGAAAGGAGACACTTAAGTAGAGCTTTCACCAAGCATAAGCACCACTGGAAGCTCTATGGAGATGAAGGCTTGAGCCTCATAGACAGTTCATGAGTCCATGTTGACAAGGGTCATACGGACCTTTTCTAAGGAGTGGAACAGGAGCTCCAGTTGGACCTTGTATCTGTGCTGACTAAGAGGTAGTAAGGGACCCAGTCAGACTCAAGTGCATGCCAGTGTCTCCTGCATTTCACATTGGAACTGACACATTGCATTAGACATTACTGCCTAATGTCCAAAGTGGACTACCAGGAGGAAAGGAGCCAGGGAAATCTGGGTCCCACAATGATCATTTTGAGAATCATGTGAATGGGCATATTCTCAGTGATAGAGTAGGAGCCTCCCTATCTTCAGTAGCTGAGGACTTGACCAAAAGATTTTTTCCTGAAATCAGGTATCATGCAGGAAATTTATAGGTATGCTTAAGCCTGAAAATATCTTTTTTTTTTTTTGAAATGAAATGTCAAGAAGCGAACTTTTCATTTCAGTCTGGGAGTCCTATGCTGCCATGCACTTTCTTGTTTAATTGCATCATCCAAATCTAGCTTCTGAGGTTGTAAATACTTTGAAAGAAATTGTATCCTGTAATTCACCCAGGTGCCATCCTAAGCCCAGAGCTGATGGGAGAACTCACCCTCCAACCTACAGGTTATCAGAGAAAGTACACAGCAGCCAGTCTCACACTGCCCGCTGAACCGACCTCAGACGTACTCATTAAGTGTCGATGTATTATTTGGAGCCCAAGGGGAATCCACTTGGGAACAATTTATCCACTTAGACTGCTGGCCTTTGTGGTTTCTCTCTTATCGGGTGCAGATCTGAGCAACAGCTTTCCTATGACCGCTGGTTGTGCTTTGCAAGAAGACCTTCTCTGGCTCCTTACCCCACGTCAGTGCTTCCTTCCTAGGAGTCCACTGTGGACATTGGGCAGTTATGAACTGCTGCAAGGCAGGGGATGTTTTTCAAGGGACTGAATCAGCATCTCAGTCCCCAAACGCTTGTCCTCAGCTCTATTTCGAACACTTTTGTACTTCTGTCTTAAAGTCATAGCCCAACCGCTAAAGAGGCAATGTGCTGACCAGAATCTGAGCACTGCCAATGCCAAAAATGAAGGGTGACCTGGGGCTCTGACCCAGAGCCAGCTGGGATAAAGCAGCGGGAGCCAGAGCATCCAGCACACAGGGCATGGCTGTCTCAGGGTAAGTCCCTGCCCATGACTTTTTCTCATAAGCTTTCCCACACTTCCAGTGCAGGAGAGTATCAGCCACCTGAGGGTTAAAGTCGCAGCAGAAACAGATATTGAAAGAACCAACACATTCAGAGCAAAGGTTTTTTGAAATTTAAAGGGCCTGATAATGCAACAGATGCAGCAAAGAGTGAAAAGCTTCCAAAGTCACTTTTAAAACCAGTCAGCCTAAAAGGACCAGGAATACAAACAACCTCAATTCTTCTTCTATCATTGCCCCAAGGAAATGGCAAACTTGGCCATGAATACCCCACAACCGAGGGGTGAAAGCTGTACAAAGCAGCTTGAAACCAGCCAGCTCAGGCTGCAATTCCTTCGGGGCAGACCCGATTTCCAACCATGCCACTCGTGTGCCCAGTCACTGTTGCTCCAGTTGGGCTAACTCGACTGCTTGTGAGGTCGGGCTGTGCCAAGCTCTTTTTTAAAAACAAACAGAGCGTGCTCAAGAACGTGGTGTGTTGTTTTAACCCTCCATCATTTCCCAATCTCATTTGGAGCATGTCTCAGGGAATTGTTCAACCAGCACTGGCCAGATCTGCCACCAAAGGGAACTGAGGGCAAGAGCAGTTGGAAAAGCCCTGTGACAAGCATGGCTGGTCACCTCCCAGCAAGTTTCATGCTGCTCAGGTTATAGATCTATTGTGCAGCTCATGGGGACGGACTGGGGAGCAGCATTTAGATCTCTGGATGGTGCCCATCCCAAAAGAGGAGCTTTACCTTCATGGGCCCAGAAGAAGTTGAAGTCATGGACTAACGGCAGACAGCTGACTGCCTGCAGCAGTAACACACAGTTCTGGTACTGTTTGGATCACCTGTGCCACCATCCCACTGGCACTTCCCCTTGTCACTGCCCAGACCCTGTGGCCCAATGGAGCCACATCAGCATGGGGGTGACCCTTGCTATGGGCAATCTACTTCCTTTTCCCAGAGGCCAATCCATATGCCAGCCCTCACTTTATGGGCAGGAAAGTGACAGTAAACAGAGGCCACGTGTGCCAATTCAGGCTGTGCCACAGGACAAGGCAGGGAGAGGACACATTACTCTACCGAGCACTAGCAGGATGCTTCCCTGGTCTGCCAAGGGCTTCTGCAGACACTGGTGTTCCAGAGGGGTTTTATGGGGAGTAGTCTGGCTCAAGAAACACCTTTCTGAACACAGAGTCTATCAGGATTTTGCTTTGGGGCCTCAGTCAGCATCTTTCACCTTTCAATTATCCTGTCCTCCTTCCCAGCCATCAGCTTTGCCACCAGCTCCTCTGTGCCGGGAGCAGCAGCAGAGCGCTGCACTCCCCTGTCCCCTGTCACACCAGGAGCAGCTGCCCTGGGTGAGCGACCATTGCATCTATGTCCTACCAGGCTCCATAGCCAGCGGACACAAGAGGACCTCCTGCCAAGAGACATCCTTGCTGGAGACAGCAAAGTCCTACAGACAGCGCCCGTCTACGTGTGATGCATTGAAGCACGGACAAGAGACACAAGCAGAGGGATTCACAGCAGAGCTGCATTACCTTGATATATCTGTGTTCCCATACAGAAAACCCCATGACCTGCCTGGGAAAGAGTCTTGTCCATGTCTGCAGGGGTGCCTGGCCAATGCTCCCTGAAGCATCCTGCTCCCCACCAGGTCCATCACAGCTCTGGTAGCGCTCATCGTGGCCCCCTTCCCTTCCCCATGAATTGCAAACCTCAGCTCCACTGCCCAACGTGCCAGGCAGTAACCCAAACTTGACAGATGACGGCTCTCGGGAAGGGCTTTGGTTTCCCTGCGAGGCCGGGCTGGCTCCGGGGAGCAGTTGGCAGATCAGTGCGCTCATTTTCACCCTGCGCCGCAGGGCTGAGCAGCTGCCCTGCCTTCCCGTCACAGCGGGCACTGAGCTCGGCCACAGACTGCTCCTTCCCTGACTACCCGTGTCCCAGCAGAGCCCTGCCCACTGCTCGTTCCCCAATCATCCTACCCTAGTGTCCATCCTGGTGGGCAAGAGGTTGCCTGGGCTGAGGCAGCTACCTCAGGCATCCCAACTGCGATGCTCCAGCTGCTAGGGAAGGTGGCCCAAAGCAAAGGGACAAGCCTTCCTCAAGCAGAAGGGCATCTGACTGGCTTCAGGGCTCTCTGGACATTGATATTTCCTAGGGAAATACCCCCTGCAAAGCCCTTTGCTGGGGTTGCAGGTCCCCCGCTCCGTTGCAGGACAAGGGGCTGCAGGGTGCAGCAAGGGGCAGTTTCCTGTTACACTTGCCAGCCATGGGGGTTTGTCTGCGAGATACTAGCTGAGGCAAACGGGCACATGGAACACATAATTCCTGCAGCCCCGAGCTAAGCACCAACACGTCACCTGCTTATTACGCTAATAAAATGCATTAGGCTGCTGCAAATTAATCCCAGTTCAATCACTTCTGGGTTGGCGGGACCTATAGTGCCATGCACTATCTGTTCCCGTCCCCGTGGCGGGGCTGTAAGAAGCTGGGGTCCATCTCCTACGCATTGCATCTGCTCCTCCTGCTCTGCCCTTTTTGCTACTCCATCAACCCAAGGAGTTCCTTGGCCATCTCGGTCCTGGGTCGACCCACAGTGATCAGATCATCCTCCCACGGAGCAGGCACAAGCACGTGCTGGGCTTGGCTGTGGAGCTGTGAATCTGGACAGTCCCCGGTTCCTCGCAGCCCTTTTACCTCCTTGGCATTGTTATCCCTGTCTCCCATGACCCCAGCACTTGCTCTTGGCTGCAGAACGGTCGTACCTGCAGGACCAGCTCTGCACTGAGGACAAGGACAGGGGTAGCCTGAGCACCCAGGACCGGGTGCTGGAGCCGGCTCTACTCTCCCTGTTCGGGAGCCGCTCTGAGCTGCCAGTTCTCGGTGTGCTGCCCTGGGTTCCTGCACTGCATGTCCCCACGATGGGAGCAGCCCTGGCTAAGGCGAAGGGTGCCAGGATTGCCTTTCCCTCTTGCTTTCTTGTCTCCCTGGATCCAGGGCTGTAATGCGGATGTCCGGAGCAGGTGTGGAGAGCCCAGTGTAGCTGGCTGTTTGCTTGCCACTGTGAGCCCTTCTTTGAGGCCACAGCTAAGCCCTGGGCAAACAGCACTATCTTATCACTGCCTGCATTATCGCGGCATCGAAGAAAGAAGGAAAACCCCGACTTGTGTGCCTGACTGACGCTCCCATTACTGCGGACATGGAAATGTTTGCAGGAGGTGTCAGGACAAGTGAGTTTTCTTTCTGCTCAGAACAGGCAAGACCCAGGCCAGGGCGGCACTGCCCTGGGTTTACCCCTGGACCGTTTTGCTTTCCTGGAGATTGGGTTTTTATCAAAAGTAGACTGGCTTATCCCATCTTATCAGAGCAGCACTGCTACTGTTAGTAGCTCTGTAACAGGCTCCAGGCTAAAAATGGTGATTGCTGCCTGGGTTGGAGTGGATCTCAGAGGGCCAGCACAGCCACGGAGCGAGCGCAGGATCCTCTCCCCATGCAGGAAATTTCCATGGAAGTAGCTGCTGCATCATGGATATTTTACCCTGTCATTCATCAGTCCTGAGGCTCTTTAGGGGCATCTCATAGTCCAGGGGTCTGGTGCTAACAAATCCTGCTGTCCTCTCCCCACATGAGGGCACAGTTATATCCACTTTTATAGAGGGAGGAA
Source organism: Crypturellus tataupa (assembly GCA_034781795.1). Lineage (NCBI taxonomy): Eukaryota > Metazoa > Chordata > Aves > Tinamiformes > Tinamidae > Crypturellus > Crypturellus tataupa. The sequence continues at coordinate 203,547 of JAWLRI010000337.1, read as the reverse complement.
GCAAGGCACCAAAAAGATCGCCATCTAATCACAGCAGTTCAAGGCTCCTAATAGAGGAAACAAGGAGGTGGCAATTTAAGTATCTTTGAGACCAGATGTATTCCAGCCTCTCTGGGATCTCCTGGGAGAAGGATGCTGTCACCAATCTCCTAGCCTCATGCCTCTGATGCTTCCCAAGCTGTCTTGTGTCCACTGTTTGGATGCAGCTATGAAACCCCACACAGGCATCTCCAATGTGTAGCCCCATGGTGACTATTCAAAGCCACACGAGGCAAGGAAGGGATGGAGAGATGAGGGTGAGACAGCCCAGGCCCCAACAAAGGTGTTGACAAGCTCTCTGGCTGGAGAGCAGGAGGAGGGTGAGTGATGCAGGGGGTCTAAGTGAGTCCCTGTCTTCGGGGAGGCCATCACCCCTGCACGCTCCTGAGATCCTCGGTGATTTTATCATCACTCTTTAATTAGCTTATCATGGGCAATTACCTCCACAGCTCAGAGTGCCCTGGCATAGTTTGCAGATCTGGAACATTTCAAACCTGTTCGCTAATGCTGCAGTGGAGACATTCCCAGCAAATCTACAGGACTTCCAGGCTGGGAAAGGCAGCCTGCCTGGAGAACTGAGCCCCACAGCTGCTGCCTGCCCCACGCACCACTGAGGATGGCCAGGAGGATGCTCTCCGATGGGTCTGTGCCACTCCAGGCCAGGAGATGGACCACTTTGTCTCTAAAACTATCCAGCCCTCCAGATGGAGAGGACATTTGTCCTGAATCTTGGCCTGATACAGGATCCGTGACCATCACTCTGATGGTGAGGGGAAATATTGGCCTAGAAAATGTTATTTGCCCCAGAGGCCAGCCTGCAACGAGCAGCAAGTCCAGCGCAAGGAAGCATTATTACAGAGTGCTTGCACGGTCATGGGGTGGCCTGAGCATGAGCAGGATTTTATAAAGTCCTAAACGCACTCCCAAACATATTCTCCTCCAAAAGCACCCTAAAGTTACGACTATAACTTAAATTTAACCTATCAGGGATGCTTCTCAGCACAGTCTGTCCTGGTGGACTCCTCTTACCCCCTTGCCTTCTCCATCCAAACTTCCCAGTGGGAATGGTCTCCGGATGCTTGACTCCCAGTCATGCATGGGAGCTGTCTGGGAAAGCTGGTCCAGGCCAGCAATGTGCTGGGAACCAGGCAGGACAAATGGGCTGGACATCCAGATTTGCTGCTTGCGGCAAGAGGGTAGACACAGTGTGATGGTGCCACGTGGTACAGCTGCTTTTAGCTGGTCACATCTGGGGTGAGATGCTACTGTTCTGGGATGTGGTTGGAAAAGCTGTTTGCATGGAGCTAGAAAACTAATGCTTTGCAGGGCAAGGTGACAGGATTAATCCATTAATCTGGGGTTTATTCTCTTTTTTGAAGCGATCCTCGCTTTTCTACAGTCCTAACTGCTATGCTTGCTAACAGCAAGTCCATCTTTGTGGGAGACCTCCCTCAGGCTCAAGCTGGAGTTCATGAATTTTGCCAAAGTATTGTGGAGAGGAGATTGCATTTCTTCTAAGGAAACTGCATTTCCTCTAGCTACAGCAACTGGCTGGCGGGAAGAAATCCTGTATTTTAATTTAGCCTCTGCTTTTGGGTCTTGGACGGTGCTCTGAGCCAAACCTCTGATCCTGCTGTGATTCATTTTCAGGCGCGTGTGCCCCAGCAACTTTTTGTTAAATTCATTTTTCATACAGAATTCTTTTGCTTGATGGGTGCAGTGAGAAAATATTTCCCAAACAGGAAAGAGATCCTCCCTCCCACCCCCTCTCTCTCTCGTGGATGTTTTTAATAACAACATCAATTGTTGTTTGGAAAAGACTTATTCCTTTCTGACCTCAAAGCAACTCCTGGTTCATGCATTCCAGCATGCCACAGAACAAGTCCCAGTTGCTTCCAAGGGACCTTCAAGAAGTTTTCCATAGTAAACGCATGTTATGAGAGGACCTGATCCTGCACGATGTGGAGCTGTCCTTGGCCTTGCAGGCGCTGAGGATGCTGAGAGCGTTTGGACTGAACACAGAGTGCCCGGCTGTGTTGTGCCCGGGCTTCTGACAGCGTCAGGGTTGCTCACGCTTTTAATCAGGTCCTCCTGCCCTCCTCCTTCCTCCCTTTAAGAAAGAACCGTCCACTTGCAGGACCCCCTCGCTTGTCCTTCCTGTTCCAGCCTGGAGTCCTGTGGAACTGTTTGGGTTTCTGATCTGTGCTGCAACATGAGCAGGATGAAAGTCCTCCCTGTCTTGCTGTCAAACTGGGCAGATGAAGAGCATTTGCAGCGGGGGTATCAGGGGAAGAAATGGCCAGAAATCCCCATACCCCATCCACCCAGGTTATCATAACCTGGGTGGATGTGCTCCCTGTTGTGCTATAGTCTACACCAACCTCCAGTCTGATGCCCCACGGTACTCACTGTTTAACATACCAATGCAGACAGAGATCGCCGTCTAGGCGCAGTATAACTTGGGAGTTTGGGAGCTTTCTTCCATTTCCGTCTCTGACTTCAATACCTATGTGGTAACCTCAGTGCTGTCTTCATGGGGAAGGGCAAGATATGTCCCAACACCGTCTCCCATGGCGGCATAACTCTATTGGCTCTAAGATAGCTAAAATATCTGTTGTGCAGCTTAGTCCACCCAATCCACTCAGCCTCAGCAGTTACCCTGTCTGTGGATTCTCCCAAAGGCTCCTCCTTAGCAGACTTCATCACTTGGCTTCAAGGATTTGCAGCAGTTAGAGCACAATTTGCAAATTCACAGAACCCCATCACTTGACCACAGAGATTGATACAGGACACAGACCAAGGAACCTCAATGCCACAGGCTCCCGATGCAGCCAGGGGACATTTCCCATCCAAAACCAACTTCTGACTGATAAATACAACTTGGGACTAGCTGGAACTGTTCATAACATCATGGTGAAGGCTTTCAGATCTAAATAAAAGCTAAACTTCCTGATAGGCTATTGGAAATATTCCTTTGGACATTTTCAAAATGCATAATTTCGTTTATTTTTTTCCTTGAGAAAGGGCACGGCAAGGCCAAGGGCTCCTCAAGGTGACTAGAGGAGTGAAATCAAGTCAGTCTAAGCAGAGTTTTGGGTTGAGAGAGTTCAGATAAAATAATTCTATAGCCTAAAATCCTGGTGGGAAGCAGTGGGAAGGACAGCAGATGCTTTGGCAAGGAAAGGGAAGCAAGCTGGAGTTAAGTCCAGCTCCAGCCAAGAGCTCTCACAGTTTCCCAGCTTGGCCTCGTCCACAGCCGCTCGCCCACTCTTGGCTCCCGGAGCACGAGAACAGGGATCCTTCGAGCAGCGAGAGCATCACATGGGCCAGCTCCACCTGCCAAAACTCACCCAGAAGAGCCCTGTGGTACAGGGGGCTCCCAGAGCAGCCTCACACACAACCCTCCCGCTGCCTGCATGCATGCTGAAGTCAACCTGAAACTCCTGGGGACCTCCACAAACGTCTCCTTGACTCCAAAAAGCCTGGCTGTGGTGGAGGCTGGAGGGCTAAATCCCTCCTGCAGTAAGTTTTCAGCCATGGTTCTGGGCCAACTGGTCCTGTGGACCACTGACCACCTCTTCGGGGATGCTCCCATGTCACACCTGGGTGATTGTCACCCTGCTTCTGGTGACCTTGGAGCAGAGCGGGACCATATTCCAGAGCTCAGCCCCTGCTCTCAGCAGCTCCAACACATATTGGTTTCCTTTGCCTTCCTCTGGGCAACCGGTTCCCCCAACCAAACCCCTGAAGTGTCTATGGTTTGCCCATTGCTGCACACAAGGCTTTTAAGTGCTTGTTTGCCACAGTTTGCATCGCTGGCACAGAGCTTGCCGCAGCCCTGGAAATAACCCTGAGCTGAAGCCTGATCCTCACGGCAGGAAATAAACATCATTTTATAAGTGTTAACAGACAGCCGAGCCCGGACAGGGACATGCGGCATTTCCTAGGATCCCAGATGTTTGCAAAGCGCCGCGCTGCTCCAGCGCGCTGCATCCGCGTTGATGGCAGGGAACGCTCAGGGCCTAAAGGAATGTTCCTACATTAGGAAACAATGTCTCCAGCAACCGCAAGAACAGGGACTGCAGAGGAGGAAAATGAACCCTCAGCACCCCTGAAATCTCAACTTGTCATGACATTGGGATGAGCAGGAGGGAGCAAGATCAAGACTCATCCTAAAGGGCTTTAGAGCAAGAACAGGCTGCCACCAAGCCCCCCCCCCCCTAAGATGCAAAGGGAGGTTGTAGCTTTGCATGAAGCTGAAGCTCTTTTAAGTCCTGATGGGCTCAAGTTTGGCCCTCGTATTGTTTTCTGGCTGTCACACAAAGAGCTGGATGCATGTTGTGGCAGTCAGCCACAGCATGCTTGCTGCTTCCCTGGGGAAAAAGGCTATTTTCACCTGACAGACCTAGGAAGCTCAAGTCACACAAACTTATCTTCACTAGGAGAGCAAAGGCAGCTTTGCCTTGCAAAAACAAACACTGACTATCAGCCTGAAACTCTTTCTCATGACTCCTCCAGGAGCTGAAATCTTCTTTACTTACAGCCAAACACGTACCCCCAGAGAGAGAAAACCCTTTTCTCCCATAGAAAGCAGTGGAGCAGATTCTTTCCAGCTGCGTCTTTTAGGGAGCAGGATTTATTTATTGCTTTTGTTGACAAGCTAAACTAAACCAACACTCGTAATCTGAAATGGGAGTATCTCCTGCAGCCACGTGCTGAGCCGTCTGGGGGTATGAGCTGAGCTGGTGCCGTTCATCAGGATCCAGCCTTGGTAGCTCTGGGCCACTCTTCCCAGGAGGGACATTCCATACTGCATGTCCAGCCTGTCCCAGGACACTTCTCCTAGCACTCAGAGAAGGCAGCACTGAAGCCAGCAGCACATATAAGGCTGTTTAAGCTGAGTTTGCCAGTGAAGGGAAGACGTGAAGATGGAGGGCACCAAGGATGGGATGTTTCTGGGAGCAGCAGTGGGTGTGCTATAGGACAAGTACTCACTGTCCAATGCTGCTTGGGTGTTTTCCCTAACTGCCAGTCCCTGGTACACATTTTTTGCCTACATTAAAATTGGCGGCACATGGCAGATCTCTCCCAATGCACAACATGGCCCCTGCAGGGTGTTATCCTGTTCCTGATGTGGGCCAGGCCACCATGGCAGAGTGTGGTCCTACCTTAGAGGGGACAGAGGGACCAGGGCCCATGTGGTGCCCTCATGGTGCTTCTGCTGCCTACCTCGACCATGGAGAGTGATGTGAGTTGCTCTGTGCCGATGGAGGGTATTCCTAAAGCAGTTAGGAGTGTCCCAGTTTTATTTTATTTTTTACTTTTGCCAGGCCCTTTTGCATTGGATCTCTTCTTTGACCCACCTGCTGGGGGGCTGTGCCCCACATCAGGGATGGGATAACATCTAGGGAACGACCCAACAACATGGCCAAGCACAGCAAAATCCTCACCTGCAAGTCCCTGTCCTGCAACGAGGTTCCTGCTGTGGGACCAAGGGGAACTCAACCTGAAGCTGGGTAGTCTACCTCATCATGCACACAACATGAGGCCTGGTAGATGAACACTGTCCCAGATGGTCTATTTGTCAGAGGCCTTTGAGAGGATGCAGGACTCAATAGCACCATTCCCAGATGGTGCCTGGGGTTGTTTTCTCCGCCGCTTCCCACCTTCCCTGCCCTTGGCAGCAGAGCTCCAAGGAGACTGTAAGAGTATCATTCCAAGGACGCACACTCCTAATGAAGCTTCATTAATGATAAACCCTTTAAAACATCCTTTGTGTTTGTTGCCACTGTGTTCACATTTGTAATAAACTGAAAGGATAATCTTCCAAGACAAGCAGCCCCAGCTAAACATTCATCAAACTGAAGCACAGGACCCCTGCTTGGGTGGAAGAGCCCTTGCATCTAGAGAAGGTAGAGGTAAAGAGATGCCTTCAGCTTCTGGAGCTCACCTACGGTGAACACATCCAGTTGTGCCCTCAGCAACACTGGTACCCACAACAGCAAATGTGCACAGAGGGTTTCTTTCCCTTGGCCTTATCCATCCTTAACTCAGCCCTGTTAGTCTTGAGCTTCTCCACATGTTTACTCCTGGTGGGATTCCCCTCTTTCCCTTCAAAGAAAAGAAAATACCAAAAGATAGTTTATTTAAAAGAGGCCTTATTCAAGCTCACTTTCGTAGCTGTATCACACAAAGGGCCTTGGCCCAGCTAACAGCTCACAGGCTTTCTTCAGCATCCAACTCCACCCTTTTTGCTCTGCTCCACTGGCCATGCATGGCCACCATGTCCCCCTGCCCGTGCGATTGCCCCTGCCCTGGATTCTCTACAGATCATTTTTAACCTTCAGCAACTTTGGCTCTAGCAGCTCTATGGCTGCTCCACGGGTAGCCTATTCCTGCCAGCACTCCCTTGTATTTGCCTCTCCAGGTGGTAACAAGCTGAAAAGCGCCTGTAATCCTCCTGAATAAACCACGCAGCACAAAAACAAAGTTGAACTCCATTATATTATGTTCACCTCCTTTTAACATAGGCCGGTGCAGCCACCCAAGCTAATGCAGGCAGGGATCTCACACCTCGCTTTGCTGCAACCCAAGCATGAGAGCCAGAAAAGTTCCCCTCCATCCCTCCCTGTCCCTGCTGGAATTATCTTCAAGCTTGCCCATGCTCCTTCCATCTTAATTCAAACAGATGGAGGAAAAAAGCCCCCTGGACTATCCCCTCCCACAACTGGTGCTTTTCACCACTTTTTTCCCAAAGTTAATTTGTTTTTTTTTTCCCCCCAGTCTTCGCTATGTTCTCTATTCGAGAACTATAATAGCTCCCATTAGAAAGGTATTGCATCTCCTGTGGCTATAAATGGGAGAGACCTTGTGTGCCTTGTCTGAAAGCCATCCCATGCAGGGCAGTGCACCCAACTCTCACTGGCACCTCTCTGAACCCCATTGCCCTGCAAGACACTGTGTCTCTGCAGCGCAAAGATACATGGAGAGACCTTTGAAACAGTTCAGATGATCAGCAGTGAATGCAGTGTATTCCTGATGCCAAATGTTGCATTTATGGCTTGTCCCTTTGGTCCTATCCCGCTCAGGTTTTAGGCAGCCTACTCTGTTCTCCCTGGTTGTCAGATGCTGCTTACGGATCACTGCTGCTCTGCACCCTGCCAAGACACTCAGCACAAAACTGCTCGGCATCGGCAAGGCTGGGCAGATGAGAACTGTGTTGTTCCTGCCTCAGGCAGACAATGGAGAAGCAGAAAGGCAGAGTAGCTCCAAGAGCTGCATCTTGGCTAACAACTGAACAGAGGTGTCTGCAACTCCACCACATCCAGCTCTGCATCATAAAGACTGAAGCAGCCCCTGTTTTACAGAAACCCCTTGGTGTGCTTTCCAAAAGAGAACTCCATACATCCTCCTGGTCTATATGGGTGTCTCTGCAGTGCTTCCCACTTGCTGTGGCCTTGCATGTGCTTCTCCTGCTGCGCATACAAGTAGTCGTAGCACTGAGCAGCCGGCACCTCGCCATGATCTGCGGGCACACAGTGTGCCGTGATGCTTGGGGTATGCTCTGTGTTCATCTCCTGCTCATCCTCATCACCTTCCACCCACGGAAGACTAGGTCAGACACGAGAAGGCAGAGCCTTGCATTAACAGTCTGGGAGATGGCACCTGTGAAGAATCCGGAGTGGGGCTGTATCTGATAGCACAGGGAGGAGTCCCTGGCTCCGCAAGGACTATTCTGTTCCTTCCTTCCCTGCCTCCCTCACAGGCTGACTGCAGCTTTCCCTCCCTGACCTAGAGCTGCTCGGGCCAAAATGAACAAGACCTCACTGAGGAAGCAGCTATTAGCTGTGTTCTGTGCATAGCTCTGTTTAGGTGAAAACAACCACCCTCTGCCAGTTTAAATACAATTCCCCTTTTCTTACTTATATAATGTGGCAACCTTCTTTCAACAAATTTACTTTATTCTTGGCCCAACAAAGCATTACAGAGCCCTTATATTTCTTGGCCACAATGACCAAGACCCTCAGAGGACAGCAAAGCTGTTGAGAGCCAGTGTCAGCTGTGTCTTGCTGGTACATGTCAAGGCTTAGGTGACGCACTCATTGCATTGTGAGGTTTGATGAGAGCAGGGTATGCTGGCAGGACGCAAGTGCTTTCTTCTGCCTGTTTTTTGCCTCATGTCACTGTAGCTGAGTGTAGGTGGATAAATGTCAGTACAATCCAGGCTGCTTAGCATCCCCTGAAAAGGTTTTTCCTTCTATCCAACATGACCTGGGTGGTGCCAGACAGGCCCTTGACCCAGTATGAGAATATCCCTGGTGCTTCTTTTTTCTGGATGGGTAGGGCTCTTGGTTTCTAGTAGGAAAAAGCAGAACAAGGTTTCAGCTCTGGGTCCCCACAACAACAATCAGAGTAGACCTGTTTCTCAGGACCTTCACAAGCAGTCCAAGATGGTTTGTGAGGAAAGCAGTGGAAAAGAGTTTAGATGTCCTCATGGTCAAACCCAGGCAATGATGGAGGGAGGTGATCGCACTAAATCCAAGGAGACCCGCCTCGTTCCTCTTCACTGGGAATAGGCAACTGCTCCCCCAATGGAGGCCAGTTTGTGAAATCAACTGTTGTTTCAGAGAGGCGCCTTGTTAGCCCGGCATTTTCCAAGAAAATCAGAGCTTTGGCAGGGGCTAAACAGCACTCTGAGGTTAACAAAACAGCTGCATGTAGACAGGCATTCCGGTGCTTCAGAGACCTCCTTGATCAGCAGCTTGGTACGTGCTGCGGGAATCTATGCAGATGCCAGGGATGTCCCTTAGTCCTCTACCACGAACCCTTCCAGACGCTGGGAACACGATGCATTCACAGGAGGAGAGTCCATGAGATGCAACAGGAGAACAAAGTCTCCTAGGCCTGCCCGAGAGGCAGCAATTGCCTGGCTCCCGCAGGCATTTCTCCACTACAAATGAGTGCTGCAGCCAAGAGCAACCTTCCAGACGTCCAACACGCTGTCTCCTTCAGCAGTGCTTGGCCTGCAATAGCAACAGGAACCTCAGGGGACAAGCCCGCCTGGAAATGTCATTAGCATGTGTCACCTCTGCCTGCTTGGAGGGATTAATCAGGATGAGGAGCCTACTTTTTAATGAGCTCTTTCATGGTGTTTTATTGGGGGAGAGTAAAAATAAAAACCCCCAAGCAAAACAGATTTTCCAATAAAATTTATAGGGCATGAAAATGACTTCTGGTGCTAGGGTTCAGAGGTGAGTGGCCTTGTCCATGTGGAGGCACTACCCTCCTCTGATGAAAACAAAACAAATAAGCAGAAAGACTTAGGGTGCAGATAAGTGAAATCATGTCCTTCCCTGGAACTAGTAAGTTGTCTTTGCAGCCAAGTGTCCCTTAGGTGGATAAACTGCATCCTTTGAAGCATCACTGCTCTGTGGAGCTGCCATGAGCCCTCCACCATCATCATAAGGGTTGAGCTCTTCAAAAACCTTTTAAGACATCCTTGCACACCAGGAGCTTTCCTATGAACAGGTTTTACTTGCCTGGAAGTAGCACTTAGCAACCTCAGTCCATGGGACCATACTATACCAGGTGTGGTACGGTACACATATATACACAAGTGCATATATTCACAAGATGACGCTAGTCACAGAGTCACAGACTAAATGCATTAAGTGGAGAAGACAAACTATGAACAGTGTTGAAAACCTGCGTGCTTTACAGTCTTGGTCTGACAACCATGTGCAGCACTAGTGTGGGCCTACATCTGAGCAAGGCACACCAAAGTCCCTTTGAAAGTCAAGGGGGAGAAGAAGCCACCTCTGAGGTGGCTTAGTCCACCCCCAGATGAGTGTCCATGGAAGGTGGGACAAGACGCTCTCTCAGTGGCTAGCTCCAGTGCTCAGAGAACACTGCAGGTGAGGATGTCGGCTGGATAACTCCCTTACAGCCCCGGCATGAGAAGCAGAAGTAGCACCCAGGGTGCTCCATTTCCCAGGACATTGTCAGCTCAGACATAGCAGGACAAGAGCAAGGAGATAACGCCTGTGCCAGCCATTCCCTGACCCCCCCTCCCTGGCTCTGCCTAGCCTCGCTGCAAAGCTCTGGCCAACTCCAGTACATGCGACAGCCACCCACCCTGCAAAGCTCTGGCCAACTCCAGTACATGCGACAGCCACCCACCTTGGGAGCAGCATGCTCCTTTGCGCGAGTGGCAGTGGGGGCAGAGAGAACAGGGAAGGGAGTGCAGGATTTCCATGACCGGTTAAGAGAACAAACTATTCTTGCATAGTCCTCCCTTCCCTCCAATAGCGAGTAATCCTTGCAACCACGACAGCCACTTCTCTTTGCCCCGGAGAACTGTATAAATCAGAGCAGAACAAAAGTCCTTTGCTAGGAGCTGGGCATGTGCACTGTGTTTCAAAGGGTAGGCACATTTCTCTATAGATCTACATTCTCCAAGGACTGTAACTTTGACAGCAAAGAGATTAAGCAAAGCAACCCACTCAACCTATCCGTCTCCAAGATCGCTCCATGGGTGGAACAAACCCATCACAGTCAAACCACAGGGCAGAGCCATAATTCACACTTGTTACTTTACTTCTTAGTTGTTTAATGTCCTATTTTTTCCTATTTAATGTTTTCAAAGTTTTGGATAATAATTACATAGAATGCAGGCTCCTTTGGGATTAGAGCTGGAAAACTTAGAAATAATGAAGAATAGCAAACCAAATGTACCAATTATTAGAGTCCTCAGGGAACCTGTAGAGCTCTAGTGAGCTGTATCCAAACCTTAAGAGAAGTCATTCAAGCTATGTTCCTAGCCAGACTGGTAAACATGCATGCATGAACCCTCGCCTACACACTGCTGAGTGAAAAGCTTTAAAGCAACCCAGTGATACCAGGCAAACTTTTAATTTAGTCAGAATATCTGAAACTTCCCTGGCTATTAACAACCTCTCGTGCTGCAGCAGGATAGTGCTGCTGGCAATAGCTCTCACGCGTACAATACCAGAGCGAGTCAGATAACTTGGGAGTGTGAAAGAGAACTGATTTCCTCCTGTGCTCGTATAGAGCAAGATCCGTTTTTTCTTGTAACTTTTCTAAGCCATCAGGGTAGCAAACTCATTTCTTTCCCTGATGTATTTGTACCAGTGGGGCCCTGGGCGCAGACCAGCTGAATGAGGTACTGAAAATGAGAGTCCTGGGGAGTTTAAGCCCTTCTGCTCCTCAGGGGTTGCTTGGGAATGCACAATTTTTTTTGTGTGTTCCTAATTATATGGCTATTTGCATGGACAAATTGCTGGCTTCTGGGCTGTCTCCAGTCTGCCTGCTTGAAGGCCTGGTTATTGGGGATGTGTGTGATCATAACCTCAGTAAGATGGAGCACATCTCAGAGTGGTCTGCACATCACCTGCAGCAGGCTGGGGACCGATCCCTGTCTCACTGGCACTGCTGGAGTAGAGTGGAACATCTCTTAGGTGGTAGCTGTCTGCAGAGGACACACTGTCATGAGTGAGGAACAGTTCAAAAGTCCCTTGAGGCATGTTGGAGAAGATGCACCTCCATCACCCTCAACTGCTGGCGGCAATGAGTGCGGCCCAGATAGACCCTCCCTCTGCATTAGATGAACATAATGGAAAACCTGGCCTGAAGATGTTTTTAAAAGGAAAGGAAATATCAAAGACTAATGAATAAATAACAACCACATGTGAATATCATTATTGACACAAAGAAGCGCCATCCTCAAGAAACCTACTGCCATGTAGTTCTCTACGGATAGGAAATAGCAAGGAATTGTGCAATTGCAGTTATTGTCAGACCCTGAGACCAAAGCAAGGAAGTTAAATCCAGTCTCTTGCCAACTTGACTGGGTGTCAAATCTAAAACTGATTATGAGATATGTGTTTCACACAAGAAAAGAATCACAAGAGTAACACTTTTGATGGAGATGTTTATATAAAGTATTTTCATTTTCCGGGGAGAAACATCTAAATGGAATAGAAACATTTCTGGGTTTATTTCAGATTGAAATTGTTTCATTTGAGGTTGTGAAAGACAAGACAAGCCAAAAGTTTGGATTTAAAACAATTTTTTTTTTTAAAGGAAATATTTGTGTCTTGTTTTCAATTGCCTTGCATCGGATAGTCAAAAATCTTCATGCAAAGGGAAGAGTTTCCTCTGGGCATTCCCATTCACATCCAATTTAAAGCAATATGTTAAAAAAGTTTAATAGTTTTAAACATCTCTCTTATTAGTAGTAATGTAACTTCCTCTGCATAGCTCACCCTGTTTTGATCTTCTGTCATCCCACTAATGCACATTTTGGTTCTAAGGCAGTCGGTTTGAGGCTGCATGTGGCCAGCTGGTTTCCAGAGAGGTTGAACCTTTTCTCTGCCCATTGACAATGGTGCTGCTCCCTCAGCACCTCTGGGTCAGATGCCCATGGCCAGATTGTCCCCGCAGTTCTTTTCTCCCTGTCTCATGGCTGCATCCAATGGTGACTTCATTCTCCTGTAGGCACAGGAGTCTGGCACAGAATCCAGGTTCTACTAAAGCATGCACAAAGAGGATAAGAAACTCTGTTCCAGACAGCTTCCAGCCTATAATTTGAAGATAAATATATTTATACTTTCCAAACTTTGGGGAAAAAAGTAGTGATAAAATGAGGCTAAGTCTCGACTTTCTATTTCCTTCTCCTTCTTTAATGTAGACTAGGTAAGACTCTTGAGCCCTGGGGATATCCTTTATTTTCTCCTTTATGATATTTACTAAAGACTTAAAGGTGGAAAGAGACAGAAACCTATGGGCTGAGAAGAAAAGGTCCTGGATTCCCAGTGGGATAGGAAGGCTTCCGATCGGAGGCACAAGCTTCTTGGTTTTGTTTCTCAATTCAAACATGATACCATGTACAAAAGGCAGCAAATAATATCGCTCTTCTAGGCAGTGAGACCATGCCTTGCTGCTTGCCTTAATAATAATAATTCAAAACAACAACAAAAGAAGGATGACAGAAAAAAAATAAAAAAAGAGATTTGGGATTAAGGATTCCCATATCCCACCTGCTGCCCAGGGGTATCCTGCTGAATAGGCCCTCAACTTCCTCAGACCATGGGCATCCCCGAACAGGGCCCATTGACACCATTCAGGCCACCATTGACATGCTCGTGGGATCAAAAACCCTACAGAAAATTTCCCAGGGATTGGGTCATGTGAATAGCAGGTCAGCTCATCAGTGACTCCACTCCAGCACAAACACAGGGTTTATGGGGAAAGGAGAGCTCAAGTTTCCTGCGACAGAGAAGTTGTGAGGGGGACAGACAGCACAAAACACGTTAATGCCTGAGCAGACCAGGTCCTGGATAACTCAATGACACTCCAGGAACTCCTTGTAATCTGCCATTTTATCGCTCCTTTGAGATGGCTTTCCTCTGCTCAGGGGTCCTCTCTGGGCTTTGCTCCCAAGGAACAAGGTCAAGCTGGCTGGGCAGCCCCTTCCTGAATCTCAAGATCTGTGGACAGTAGTCAATTTTCTCCTAACTGGACAAATACAACAAGGTGTTCCAAGCTAGACCTAGATGTCAATACAACTGTTCTCTGATTCACATTCAGTCTTATACTAAAACCTCCTCCTTTTCCCTTTCAACCTCCCGTTAAGTTCACATAAACTTTTAGCATCTGATACATCTGAAGGCAAGGCATTCCGCAGTGCTGTAAGAAGGTTCTCCTTTTATTGGCTTGAATCAAGATCCTACTGGCTTTATTTGTTACCTCCTGCAGAAAGCTGCACTCATCCCCACAGGTGAAGATCTTCCTGGTCCCTACCTACTCCCTCCCTTCCTGTGTCCTGCTCCGAGCAATAAAGGGACGCAGCCTCCTAAAAGAAGTATAAAGGAATGATGCTTCTAGGATAGAGTCTTCACTTTTCTCTGCTCCTTCTTGTTAGAAGGGGATTGAGGTAGGGATAATATTTTTTATTTGTGGGTTTATACCAGCAGTACTGTAGAGTGCTGGGGCTCTCATTGCACATCCAGGATGTTGCTGAAGTCTTCCACAGTTAATGGAAGATGGCTCGGTCTACAAGGTAAAACATCTTGGTGTTATGGGAGTACAAAAGAGGATGTAAGAGATGATAGTGGAGGGAAAAAAGGAAAAAGAGCATCCAAGCTCTGTTCCGATCCCATTTATTCTGGGCTGGGATGGGGAGGAACTGCACCAAAGGGGAAGAGGGAAGCAGGCAGCCTTCTCCTCCTGCCAGGCGGGGAGCATCATCTTCCTCCCCATTCTGGCAGATGGAGGGCGCAAAGGGCTGCACTGAGTCTATGTGGGAGCCTCTCCACAGATCCTTCTTGCCCCGCTGACAAATATTAAGTCTGCAGGTCTGTGAAGCCCTGCCGCCCCCAGCAAGTTTCGGTTCCTGCTGTGTGTGCCCAATGCATGGCTGAAGGTTTTCCTCGGGCACAGCCCCTGCAGCCGGAGCGTCCTGGCGCCCCGTGGGGTGCCTGCTCTGGCTGGCGCTGCAGCACCTTGGCAACCTCTGAATGAAGGTCCCGCCAGCCTTGCTGAGCCAGGAGGTCAGCGGTGCTGACAAGGTGCCACTGCAGCGCAGCGAGTAAAGGTTAAAATCTGATGTTGGAGGGAACTGAGATCTGACTAAGACTTCCTCGGAAAATAAAACCACTCTGTTGAGTCTCTCTGCTGACTTGGAAACCTCCACAGGCCACCTGGAGAGCTGTGCCCTTTGCAGTTTATACAGCAGGCACTGTGCAGGCGCGTCACTCTATTTATCCTTGGCATGGTGGGAGTTAGGATGCATTCTCTGGAGCACAGGTAACTGAGCACTGGCATTTTCCATCCTGGGGCTCTGCCCTGCTCCCACTGTGATCAATGGGAATGATTCAATTAAGTCCACAGAAGACTGCCATCCACCCTCCTATCAACTTTATCCAGCACAGAACAAGCAGTTAGAAGCCCATAAATAAATAACAGTATTTTAATATTACTTTTGAATTAATGCCAGTGGGGTTTTTAACTTATTAATAACCTAGTCTACATGTCCTTCCTTTGCCTGGTATATTGCACAGGTATTGGATGTTTAATGGAAAATAACACTCCAGCTTCCCTCACAACTATATTCATCATCCCACAGCTCTACACTGTGAGATACTCTTTGTAGGTCTGAGACAACCCAAAGCAGAGCCCAGCTTTGTGCCTCCAAGGACAGCAGAGAAGTCACAGCTTGGAGAGAAGGTTCAGCCCTGTAGACAGCATGGTGCTGAGGCATGTGCACTTACTGAAAATACTCACCCTGAGAAGCTCTCAAACCTGCCTTGGCCCCTATTCCTAGTTTGACCCGATACTCAGGATGCACAACCGCAGGCAGCTCTTCTATTGAAAGGCTGGCAAAGCTAGGAACTGATGTAGGAAGGAATCAGGAAGGTCAAGGCATAGGGGTAAATCTCTGCCTACAGCGAGTTGTGGGATCCTGCTAGGTTAAGGCCGCCCAAAAATACCTGGAACAGTGAAGAGAAGGGCTGAGAAAAACACTCCGTGAAAGGAGAAATGCTGGGAACCAGAAAGCCTCAAAATGAAGGGTGGAGGGAGCTCACAAATGTGAGGGTTGTTCCTAGGTCTCTGCCTAGCGTCTGCAGCAGGAGCTGGAGCTGCAGACTCACCAAGCCTCACTCTGAGAGGCGTTTTCAACTGGGCTTGCTGCTTGGTTGGACTTCTCTTTCCCTTGGAAGAGATGCAGCCAAAGCTTTCACCTGTCTCAGCAAGGATGGGAAATGGTCACGACCGCGTCACCTCTTTCAGGCTGACACACAGTGACATTGATGCTGGTGAGAGACTGCCTTCTCCTGCCCTTATCTCTAACTCCTGATATAACAGAAGTTTCTTTCCTCTGGTGTTAGTGGACTCTTTTACTGTTTCTCTTCCTAAGAACAAATAAGTTATGTCAACCAAAACAACCTGAAGAAATAAAAATCAAGAAAGAATACAGCTAAGAGAATGTAACACCAGACAACCAAACTAGGATCTGAAAGAAGTAAAACCTCCTGACAGCCCCTGAAGTCTGTTAAACACCATTGCCAGCTTTCTGATCACACCACCATGCTTAGCTGTCTGAGTGCCCCTGCTTTAGCTATTGATGTTTAGTGGGATCCTTTCAGCTTTCTTTGGGGAACACAGCATATTTTTGTGCTTTTTTTCCTCTTGCAGTTTCCATACTGAGATATTTGTTTCCTTTGTAGCCATTTCAGGACAAATGTTTCAGCTCTGTAGAGTTATTTTTAATGATAGCACCAAGATACTGCTCTTCAACAGAGACTTCTGTTGAAGGCACAGAATCAGCCACTGGAACACAGAATAGAAGGTGTGCTGCACTAGCCTGATGTCATTAAGTTTGCCATCCATTTAGGCCTTTTCCATAAATTTGGTTTGAAGTCAAAGTAAACTCTAAGACTAAATCAAAGTCTACACAAATCTGTCCATATTAATCCCACAAGGTGTAACAGAGCAACAGCAAAAATATGTTAAAAGTATCTAAAGACTGAAAAGATGATCAGCCTTAGTTAACTATCAAAATGATATCCCTAGTGTTAACATTTTGATTAAATATTTGAACCTTATTTTCAGTATTCAATTTCATCTTGCCTTATTTTGACAGATCAATGAACCATCCACTTTCTTTTGTATCAGTTTTGCTACTAATAATGACTTTTCTGGTCATCTGTACGTATGTCTGAGGAGAGGAATTGACCTATGTCCTTGAAGGGGTACATCAAAAGGTACTGAGAAAGAAGACAATTTGGGGGTTGTTACAGCCACAATACGTTGGGCAGTTGTGTGTTAAAGCCCAGCTGAAACACAGCTTTGAGTGTGAGACCATGATGAACTGATAATTTTCCTCACATCTACAAAAGTGATCCGCACGATATTTGTCTCAGTGAGAACTGGGAATCTCCTGTAATTTTGCTTTTATACAAGGATTTGAATTTGCAAGAGATTCAGCCTGTGTATCTGATGAGAAAGGGAAACTCGAGGTCTTATGTTCTGTGCTGGTTTTGACAAACTCCACAACATCTCCTCAGACTGGCAATTTCAGTGTCTAACAGGGTATTGAATCTGGAGTTGTCCAGGAGGTTTCTGTTCTCCATCTATCACTACTCCCTCCTGCAAGGTTGGAAATTGCTGGGAATTTAACTCTATTTTGAGAGAGGGTAGTTCTTGATTCCTGCTTTACTCATGGCTTATGGACCATGGCTTCTACATGTTTATGGCAGCAAATTGTGGGCTGGAGAGGAGAACCCAGGCTGGATTAGGGAGAAGTGCAGGATGGGCTCCCGCAATGCTCGCCCTGTTCCTGCTCTCCCAGTGCTTCTCCCCTAGTAGGCTGCCTGCGCTTGAGGTTCTGCACTTCATCTTGTTCATAAAACTGATGCTAGGCAGAATACTTGGCTTGGCTCAAGCGTGACCCACGGCTATAAATCTGTGCTATTCCCCTTACTTACGCCCCCACGGAGCTGCTGTCACTGCCCATTTCAAATTGAAAAACCAACCATGACATTTCCCAGGTGCAGACATGTTTGTCTCCGCTCTCTTAGAGACTTCCTTAGCCTTTCCCTCCTTTTGAAGAGCAAGAGATTTAGCAGGCTCTCCTCCT
Organism: Crypturellus tataupa; assembly: GCA_034781795.1. Classification (NCBI taxonomy): domain Eukaryota; kingdom Metazoa; phylum Chordata; class Aves; order Tinamiformes; family Tinamidae; genus Crypturellus; species Crypturellus tataupa. Next base: position 185,849 of record JAWLRI010000337.1, on the reverse strand, counting down.
GAATGGAAATGGTGAGGCAGCGGCCGGGCTGCAGCTGCCAGGGCTGCTCTGACATTCAGGAGGAAACGGCTACCCTGTGAAACAGCCGTGCTGAGAAGCAGGGCTGGAAGTCTCACCTGGAGACTGGGGAGGAAGCAAGTTTTCCTTGTTCCAGGGCTGAGAGAGGTGAGGAGATTATGGAAGGCTCCCTAGTGCCTACTGGCTGCAACAAGAGCTCCATGGAGCTGAGAACATGGGTTGGGAAAGGAGGACAGGGGAGAAAAGTGGGGAGAAGAGCAGATGAGGTGGAAAGCAGATCTTGTGGCAAGGCACTAAACGGGACCCAGGGCTTCTGCCCTTGCTTTGTGATCCCAGTAGGACCAGTAGGGCAGAGTCTCAGCTGCATGGTGCTATGGACGGTGGTTGGCAGTGCTCTTCAGGGATGTAACATGCTGGGCCCGTGGCTTAAGTGGAGTACAGGGAAATTTATGGAGTCCTTGCTTTTATGAAAGGATAGACAAGCTGCAGCATGACTAAGAGCCAAACCTTTGGAACCCGGATGGTCCCAGTCTCTTTCAGGTGCCATCTTTTGTCAGCACCTTTCCATTCTCAATTAATTTATATTAACAAATTGAAATGTCCCACATATGTGAATCATAGAAGAAAAAAATCCACCAACCAGCTATTACTACCAACATGATACTAATGCTAATTACAAGGATGCCATCTTCGGTTGAAAGCTCTGTGATAAATTGTACAGAATACACCAGAAAGCTATTGCCACATGCCTTCCCAGTGCTTAAACCTCACTTACTACAGGATCCCCTTGTAACCATGAAAGGAGGAAGGACTTCCAAGAAGGGAGTTCAGAGGGAAAATAACGTGCTCTTGAGGCACCTCTGGAAGAACATACATCTCCAGACACTGCATTGCCAAGAAGTGAATTAAAACATTCAATCCTGTTCTAGTGTTGGCTGTAGTCCTATTTTGATCAAGTTAGACTGGAAACTGCTGAGGTCCTTCCCAAACAATATTCCCATGATTCTGTGACCCCAGAAATACACTATCAAGAGCAAAGGGCAAAGATTGAGGCAAGTGCTACCCAGAAATCATAAACCCTGAGAACACACCATAGATTTGTTCTTGTTGTTATTATTGTTAAAAAATACAAGATAAGAGCCTCCCAAACTGTAACCTGAGGACTGCAGGTTCTCAAGTGGAGATCACAGTACTAAGCAGCCACCTCCTGGATTGCTATCCATAAAACATGCTCCGGCTGGCTGTGGGCCCTACTGATCAACTCGGGGACAGAAGAGTCCCCTGCTTCTGTGATGGCCCAGTGTGATTTTTATAGCTTATCATCTGCTTAAGTGCCAGATGCGCTAATGTGTCTCAGAGCTGTGTGGAAGTGGGTCTTATTTATGCAGTTGGTGTCAAAAGACTCCTCTTCAGATTGCACAGTGATAAGAGGTGAGTGGGACTCTTTATGGCCGTGCTTAAAGAGCTGATGACATTTTTACGAACAAAGAAAGTCCCAAGATTATTAGACTTGTTGATTCATCAGAGATGCCAAGACTCTTCTCCAACTAGCAGACTTCATTCACTTACTTCTTATTAGGTGAAATATTCAGAATAGACTTTCTTTTCCTTCCTCTCACTCAAAGTTGTCCTCTCCTTCTCCTGACAAGTCTGCAATCATATCTGGAGATAACCCCATTTTCCTTTGGCTGGGACCTTTTTCTTTCTCCCAGTAGGACAGGAGGCTCCCAAAACAGGAATGTCCATGACTCTGCAGGCTGGAGCTCACCGAATGGAATGGGAAAGCAGGTCTGGGTATCAGTCTCATCTTTGAAGGTCAGAAGAGGGATGTCGGCTGAGGTATGCACAAAGGCACTACTGTGCATGGGTTTGCAAGAGCCAGTCCTGCCTCCTTAATGGGTAAGAATGGCTTTGAAAGAACAAGTTAAGCATTCCTGGATATATGAAGACTTTCTGAGGAGTTTTTTTAATTTTAAATCATGCACAGGGGACTCTTAAAGAAACTTGGTAACCACAGCATAAGAGGCAAATTCTCATCTTAAAACCTGCCTTGAATAGCAGAGACAAAGAGTTTGAATCCCTGCAATACTTGGCATGCTGGGAGGGGAACAGTGCCCGGGGCAGGGTCATAATTAAAAATAATAACACTGAACACTTTCAAAGCACTTGGTAAACACGATTAACTAATTAGTCAACTCTTTACTAATTAACCAGTCACAGGACTGGTGTCACTCAATATGTTTAATGATCCGGAGAGGGGTTGAATAGCCAGGGGCAACGTTTGCAGAGGAAGCAGTAGCTGCACACAGGCTTGACTGGGGAGGCTGAGATGAGCTCACAGGGGGAAAGAATTTGGACATGAGGAGACACTCACCATGGACATGAACAGGGGCAGAAACCCTCTGATACTACCGAAGACAGATTGCCTCTCATGGCAATCATCTCCCTATATCTTGCTCTCTTCTCTTGGGATAGGGAACTTGCAGTGCCTTGCCCTTGGATGGCTGTGGCTCAATGTTTATACCTGTTTTGACACATAAGATGTTAACAGGATTTCTCATAGATATCTGGACTCCTATACAACTTTCCAAATTTTTCTTAGCCATCCAGCCCCCGTGAAAAGCCCATGCATCCTAAGGGAGTCATGGGCATCAGACGTGCATCTGAGAGCATGGTAGTGTTTATCTGCACCCATTAGAACACAGCACACCGATGTGACTATGCAGAGGGATAGTGTTTCAAAGAGTGCTCTGGGCTCTCTTACAGGACGGCTGTAAAAAGCAACAGCTCAGGGTTGTTCATTTAGTGCTATGTTGGTTGGGAAAGTATCCCTAGCAAGACAGGGAAGGGCACCCTGCTCTTTGAAGCTCCTGTTTTCCTGCAGGAGCAGGACTGAAACTTGCACATCCACCATAATGAGGATACACAGCACTCTGTTTGTGATGACAGGGTATCCCAGCTCTTGGACGCACCATAGAGCATCTGAGAAAAGCACCCTCTCCATTTGCTGTTCTCTGGCCCCTGGTACTTGAGAATTAAGGCTTGCCATCAGGCAAGTGGCTCCTGGCTGAATTACCAGTTTGCCTTTAGGGCAGTGCAAATGTTGAAACTGCAAACACTTGATTCTGCAGTTACCAGGGGAGAAAGAAAGAAAATTCTCCCATGCAGAACAGTGTTTCGAGGTCAATAGAGAAAACCTGTGGCCTGAATACCCAATCTGGGGAGCCTCGGGAGCCTGGCAGAAACATTCGAGGTCTGGGTGTCTGCGTTGTCACACTTGTAGCCAGGTTACCATGGCTCATCCACAGTGCATCCACATCCCGGGAGGCTGCTGCTCGCCTGCATTCAATGGGTTCTGCTCTTCCAGCATTGAGGAGGACAGTTGATTTGCAGAAGAAAAGCGAGTCCTTAGTGGTCCTGTCATGTCATCACCCCGGGGTTCACAAAGGACCGGGGGCTCAGCCCACATGGTGCTGGCTGCTCGACCCCTCTGTGCCTGTCCTCTCTCCGTGTCTCGTGTCCCCCCGGATTGGCTCCTGCTCCCCAGCCCTGTGGCGGCTGAGTGCCCACCTTGCTGTGTCCCCCGCAAAGGGGACCTGGCGGGGGACAAAAAGGGCTGTGCAGTCTAAATACACCAGTTTGGTAGCATCACCCTGTGCACTGGACCACTTGGGTGCATGACACCCAGCTAAAGCTGCACTGGGACCCAACAGTGTCCGGATCCACTGATCTGGGCCAGGAGAAACAAGAAGATCCTGCATTTGTGGGTGGTCCTTCCTCAATGCTTGGTCGGAGACCTGAAGGGAGACCCAAAGCAGAATGTCCACTTGGATGCTGTGGGTCAGGGAAGCTGTGGGTCAGCTGCTTGGTGTCCCCTGCACCACCGAGCCCAGCTGGTGATTGGAATTCCAGGGCTGTTGCTGCTAGAGAAGGGGGGCTGGGTGCCACAGCCACTTGTCCCCATCCCCCTCTCCTCCTCCCAGGGGAAGAAAAACGAAATAAAAGCTCTGTTTCTTTAGAAAGCACGGCCTGTCTATGGGAAGGGTCCCTGTATCCATGCAGCTCTCTCGGCCTCCCAGTCCCCTTTGAGTAATCTCACTTCTGGACCTGAATTCATTCCGACATTGTAAAGGATTAGCTGACCTCTCTTTCAGCGTTTGGTAAGCTTGGGATGTTAAAGCTTCCCCAAAATTAAACTCTCAGGAGTCCCAGCCTTGGGCTGGGAAGCTGTTGGAGTTGCAGCGGCATCAGATTGTCCCCTTGTCCTTGCTAGTGGACAGGGCCACTGATGGCTTCCACGGGTCACTCCTGCCACCTGCACAGCTACAGCCTGGGGAGGAAAAGCAGCTGGTTTTCCATGGTAAGAGATGCCCTGGAAGCAGGGGTAGGATTTACCCCACCCTGCGGCCACTCTGCAGTGTAAAACAGTTGCACTTGGTGGGTACCTACATTGTCATGGGCTATAGGACTGCACCAGGTGCAGAGTAGTGTCCTTATAGAGAAGAAAATAGGCAGGGAAGGAAGGTGAATCAGACATGAGACTTATCAAGGACAAGCTGCCTTTTGGCGCAAATGAGTGTTCACTCTGAAACCTAACAATGATAGATCACTTGACTATCATTTTGCTGCAGAACCCTCTCAGCCTGGGCTGGGGTGTGAGCACTTATGTTGTTCCCAACCTCAGATGTGGCAGAGACATGTAAAATGCTTCCTGCAGAGCTGGACGAGGAAAACAAATCACACAAAGGGAGAGTGGGGCTTAATCCAAAGCCCACGGAAATCACTGCTTCCCTCCCACCTGCTTTATCTCACCACCCCCTCTGAACTGAAACATTTTGCATGCAGAAATAAAGAGACGAGTCCAAACTGCAGAGCAGACGTGGGAGCTGACAGTACTTGCAATTGAAGAGTACTCATTGCCATCACTATATTATTTCTGCCCAGTTAATCCAAGTTATTTTACAGCAGTTGTGATAGGGGTGGGGGGATGCCACCGTTATCTATCTATTTATTAATTTATTAATGAGCAGCTACCTTCTAATGGGTCTGATTTACAGACCCCATAGCCTAATGTGAAAACATTGCTCCCCGTTTCCTCTTTCTCAAGCAGGAGCAGAAGCTGGGGGCTACAAGGGTAGAGGAAGTCCTTCAGGAGCTCGCGCAGAGTTGCAAGTTCCCCAATGGAAAAAAAATGCATCGGTAATGCCAAAAAAAGAAGCTGCGCCTCAAGACATAAAACAGGATTATTTTACGCTGGAGAGAAGACCCTGCACCCTGGGGCCACAGTCATGGAGAGCATCTGCTGCAGGCACAGGTCCTTCCAGCCCTCCCGGCCCAAGTGATCTCCCAAATATTTCTGCAGCAGCTGGAGCTCGCACAGCACTTTGTTGGGCATCACGTACCTGCAGTGCACTGGAGCCAGCCAGCAACTCCTGTTGGATCTGTGCATTCAGAGAAGGGGGAATGCAGAGCCTCCTGCGCTGACGGTGACACAGTGGGGACTGTCACCTGAGCGGAAGGGACTGCAGGGTGAGTCCATCTATCTCTGCAGTTCTGTACAGTTCAAAACGCCCCCTTGGCACCAGACCAGCAATATTAATTGCCCGTGAGAGGAAGCACATTGTCAGCCTTTGGGGTTGTGTAGTTGCTCAGAAAGCATCCAAAGAAATTAATTCCAAAATGTGGACATATGGGCTGTGATGCTGAAGCTGGAGCTGGATTTTGCCTCTGGTTACTGCCGTGCAAAACTGAGGGCAGAATCTAGGCCAAAAGCATGTTTTTGAGTTCATGGTTTAGATACCTCCATCCACCTGCTGGCTCCTCTGCACCTGGAAAGCTCGGAGGAGTCGTGGCCAGGGAACCATTGCAGTGAACACAGGGTAACCCGTGGGCAGCAGCTGGGACACAGCTGAGCACCATGGCCGAGCCCCTGTGCTGCAAGCGGGAATTCATTGGCATGCCAGGAGGGTAGCCGGACGCTTTGCAACATGGAGCAAGCATGTAAATGCATGCGAATTGTCCATATGGCCTGTGACCGTCATGGTGCTTCCCGGGGAGGAAACCCCTTGTGAGTGGAAGGGGACACAGCAAAAAGAGGGAGACTCAGCACACATCCAGGTCAGGGCCGAAGTGTATCCGCTGCGGAGCCACAGCCTCTTCCCAAGAATCCCCACGGCTGCAGAATTCATTACATTAAGCAATTAGCAGCAGTGCATGCAAGTCTGGGGACCTTCCTCCTGCTGAGGAGTGCATACAAACCACATCACCCATGATCAACATGAACTGGTTGGGTTTTGGGGGTGCATATATTTACTGCAGATGTATAGGTGCTTCCCATGCCCTGGGATGTGCGGCGCTGCTGGACTAAAGGGAAGTGAAGGTCTGCGAGTCTCAGGGCCTCCTCTGCGCAGTGCTGGCCAAATTCTGCTTTCTGTCTTATTAGGATTGTTATTGTTGCTGTTGTTGTTGTTGTTATGATTATATGCATTTCAGCCCCCTTGGGGTAATGAATAATTTATGACTCTGTCTTGATCCTCTTTCAATGGATTCACTATCCGGGGAGCCTTGCTGAATAATTTGGACTGCTCGTTTTCAAGCGCATGGACTGCCGATAAATTGTCCACTTTTCATTCCTTGGGACATTCATTGGTCACCCAGATCAGGGGATTTCTTTGATTGTCCCACAATGGACACATGGACACATGGATTGGTGTCTGGGATTTTGTCAGGATTTTTTTTTTTTTTTTTGATTTAGTGAAATAAAAAAAAAAAAAAAAGTGAGGTGCAGAGTAATAAATAGCTCATGTGGAGGGTAGTGGATTTTTGTAAAACTAGTCTGTCAAACTTTCCAGTCACATTCTTGTAAATGGGATTTCTCAAGGTGATTTCTCAAAGGCTTGTGAAAAGTAAATGTTATGCAGTAAATGTAAAAGTAAATGTATATTAAATGCTGCTTAATATTTTAAAGGCATTCTTAGGTTTGTTTTTGAATTAATCAAAAAAATTATATAGCTGATGATTAGGCATATGCCTTGCTCAGTGCTAGCTAGAGAGACCTGGGAGCCTTAGACATGGCTTTGCCTTTGTTCAAAATCCTGGGGCAAAAATGGATATCAAAAAAGGTTTGTTTTGGGGGATATTTTTGACCTAATGAGGATATTTTTGCCCTAAAATAACAAGCACTCAGTATCTGTATTCACCCAGCTGCCTACAGCAGGAACAATACAGATCCTAGTCACTGTGCATTCTCAAGGGCACCATCTCTCCCAACTTAGGAACATCCCAAAACCCCTATCAGACACATATCCATCAGCATAGTCCCAGGCACCTGCATGTTATTCCTGCATTTTGCAACCCCTTGCACTGCAGCATAGAATGGGAATGTTCAGCTCATCACTGCTGCGGACCTGCAGCTCTGAGGTCCCCATGGGGCACCCAGCAGTTTTACTGTGAGACCCCCAGCTCCATTCAAATCACCAGCAAGTGCCAGCTCCAAGTAGCACCAAGAATTGATGGCAAAGCCAGATGACTCTACAGACCCCCCTTTTACCCTCCCACTGCTCGATTGGCCCCCCACAATGTCCCCAAGAGTAGTGGGACTGACCATCCCTGCCGCGGGTTGGGCCTCCTGTGCACCGTGTTGGGGCAGATTGCCCGACCCAGTACCGGCACTGCTGGGGCAGCGTCCCCCATGGCGGGGAGTAGCCGGCGCTGCAGTCTCAGGGGTTCCGCACCGCCCGCCAATTTACAAGCAGCTCCGATTTACGAGCAGCGTGCGAAGGGGAGACACTGGGCCGCTGGGCTACACAATGAGGGAATATTAGCCATGTTACAAAAACAAACAAACCAAACCCCGCTGGGAGCCCGTTTCATTTATTTCCTTTTGTTCAGTTTTGCTTCAGCATGAAAGTCGCCCTTTCAAGTCCTGCGGTTGTGTTCCAGCCCCGGCGGGTAGCTGATCCAAGGCGTTACACTGAGAGCTTCCCAATGGCATGTTTGCACAGTTCAATTCATTTCTAAATATTCAGCGGCATTTCCCTCCCTCCTACACTCCCAGGACTTTCTGCCCAAGAGACGAGGGTGTAAAATACAGGGCTGGGGATAGTGGTGCACAGAGCCTTTGTGTGCAAACACAAGCTGCTGTTTGTATTTGCCTTCACACTGTCAGAGCGCAATTGTGTGCACGGCAATCCTGACTACCAGGCTGCTTTCAATATCCGCTCACCATCACCGCTGCCAGAAAGACACTTTCCCTCCTCACTCACTTTGAAGTGAAGTGATTTAATTTCATGAAACTTTTGGTAATCATGTTACGATCTCCATCATTAACCAGAACCAACTCCTCGTTGCAAGAAGGCGGACGAAAAGGCAGGGTAAGCTGCTTGGCTTGGTACAGCCTGTCATGAGAGCAAGGTTAAACACGCCATGGCTCCTGGGCTGGTTCTACAATGTTTATTGGATGGGGCCCGAAAGCTATGACCTCTTTCCAGTGATGGACAAGATCTGGGTTTGTCCAGCTCAAAGGAGGATACTCCATGGGCATGGAGATGTCCCAGTTGGGAGCCAACTCAAAGCTCTTGATGAACTCTCCTGGGGAGATGCCCAAAGATCTGAGCATGGGAAAATCTTGCCTGGGACATGGACCTGAGCATAGCCGACCAAATCCTGAAGTGGGTTTGTAGCAAGAAGAGGAGCCAGGAGCCAGCGATGGGTTTCAGATATTAAATATAGGTAACAGAGCTAACCCCAGTTTGGAGGTGCTGGGCTGTGAGGTGCCTGTTCAAGGTTGGCAGAGGGGCCACAAGGCCATGAGAACCCTTTATCCTTCAGAGCTGGAGGCTGGATATGTCGCTCGGACACTCATGGATCTGCCCTGCAAATCATTGCCAAGGTTCATGTCTCACCTGCCTCTTCCTATACCCCTTCCCATGTCTCTGTACACAGGGCTCAATCCATCTCAAAGCATCTCCTGAACAGCCACAAACTGCATACTGGGTCCCAAACAAAAGGCTACCTGGCACTTCTGAAGCTGGGAGAGCAAATCTAGATCCTTCCCCAATCACACTGGACCCGGGACAAAATAACCTCTTATTCCAAGCAGACATATCATCCTCTCTCTCTAAATCAATATGGCATGGGCCTCATTGACTGCCTGAGACTGGACACTAAATATGCAGATGGATAACATTAGGGGACATTTATTCAGCCCATGTTGGTGCCACGAGAAAAAAACAGACTCAGTCAAAATGAAGCACAGATCACGGTAATTCACGCAGCTATGCAGACTGCAGCCTGGTAGGGATCAGGGTGATGGATGGCTTAGGAATACCATGGGGAAGATGACATGGAATCCTCATCCATCTTTCCATTCCGATTTGTGGAGCGCGAAAGCAAGCAGAAAAGCAAGGACGAGGGACAGAGCAGCAACACAGCATCCTCGCCAAAGCTGGGATGTGCCACCAATGTCAATGTGGTAGGTGGGCAAGGGCAGAGCTGAGCCAGTGGTTCTCCTCATTGCTGTGGCTCCTTCCTGGATTCCCACTCGGGACAATGGGAATGAAATCCCGTTGCTCCCCCACACCGTGAGAAAACAGGGAACAGTCTTCCCTCTCCACTGCTATCAAATCTGCTCACACACTTGCCAGCAGGGTTTCCCATCCCAGCATTACTGTAGGTCAAAAAGCCTAAATTTGCCTTAAAACAGAACATGCATAATCCAGCATTCACGGTGTGCTCCAGTGTCCGGTCACTCCTGCTCCAAATCATCTCTATCCTTTTCAGGATGAACCTGTGGGCTGGCAAGTGAGTGCAAGAAGTGTGGTGCCTAGGTCAGATTTGGCTGTTTTGGCCCTTGAGGGAACAAGGACACAGGGCACATCGCTCTCCAGAGACATCCCTCCCTGGATGATACCACTCATTTCTTCCTTTCATTTACAAGATGCTTTTGAAAATGTTGGGAAATAAAAGGCCTGCCTGCCCGCCCACACCCCAAAGCTGTGTGCAGGCTGCGAGCCGGAGCAGCTTTGCATCTGCTGCGCACTCTGCTTTTTGCACCCCGGTGCCCTTCAATGCTCTTCAATTGCTTCACATGGAAAGACTACTTCGGGCAGAAAGAAATACACTCATTGATCAGGGTCCCAACCAACCCTCATGCCTGCTGCATCCCCCGATCCTGGCTTGTGGACACCCACTTTGTCACAGCCCAGTTTTTTTAGTTATAGCCCCAGAAAGGCAACCCTTTTTTCCCTCCTCCTTGCTCATCTTCTGCCTCCTCAAACTCCTGCTCAGCACAGCCTGTGCTCCCAAGGGATGCTGGACACGAGCGGCTCCGCTTCTTCTTGTCGCTAATTGCTGCTGACGAACACACAGTGCCCAGCTATGAGGGACTGAGATGGTCAAACCCAGCGGCTCCACTCACTTGAGCTCTCGCTGTGGTGTCCCGGCTACACCAGCTCAGAGCAGGAAAAGCATCCTTGTCTTGTTATCAGTCCCCTGGGCATCCTAATCCCCCTATAAATGAAAGCTATTACGCAGATATCTTTTTAAAAGCCTGTCACTCCAACCAAGCAGCAGTGTCGGAGCTGCAAGGGGATTGTGGTGGTGTGTGTGTTAGCTGGGGTAAACCATGGCCACCAGACCCAACCCAAACCCCAAACAGCATCAGAGGACACTTTGGGCCTACTCCTTTGCAAGATGCAGATGACTCTGTAGCCTGAGACCTACTAAACTTGTGACTGTGGCAGCCAAGCTACGGGCAAACCTGTGCCCTGGTGAGCCACAGCACTTGGGGAGGTCAAATTTTGTGTTTGGTGGGTTCTGAGGCTGTTTGGGGCTTATTTCTGCCATTTGCCTGCATCAATGAGCCATGCAATCCCTGCCATGCTCTGAAAGTTTCCCACTTTTGGAGGTTACTTCCTCCTGCACACTTTCCAGGGGAAAACTGGAGAAGAAACACCTCAAAACTGCCCAAAACAGAGCTGTCCTCCAACAGCTCCCCAGGAAATCCACTCCACTCGCAGAGCCCAATGCCAGCACATGTCCCTACAGCTCCATAAGAATCTCCAAAAACCCTGCAACGAACTGCAGGGTAGCTCAGAAAGAAGACAGAGGGATCTAGGGCCAATGCAGGAAGCAGCTCCCACAGCCAGAAAACTTTCCCCAATCCCAAGGGCAAAGAGGAGAAGTGTCCAGAGTACAAGAAAGCGCTCACATTTCTGAACTGCTCCCACTCAACAGGCCAGGTAGCAAAGCCGAGGCCCCAGAAGCAGTTTTGGAAGCCCAGTCCTTGGAGGCGGTGGAGATTCAGGATGCTTTCCAGTCCATCCTCATAGAGACAGGATGTCCCACTCGTCAGTGCACAGGGGCTGCTGAAGCAAGGGTAGTGTAGGCTGAATAAGGATGACATACTTTGGCCCAGAAAGTGGAGGGCAGAGATTAGCCGTGGACAAGCTCAAGGGAAGGCAAGTGTCCAACCCAGAGTGCCAAGCCTGGTTTTGTTTTAGCCTTAACTGTGCTTTTTTGTTTGTTTGTTTGTTGGTGTAAAAACCTTTCTGTTGGAAATCAGTTTAACTTTAAGCTTCCTGAGAAGAAAAGCCTGTGAGAAAGCTCTGCCCATGCAAGGCCTGCTTGGGAGGCTACAATGGGAGGCCCGGTGGCTTACGGGCCCATATTTCTATGGCTACAGCACCCATCTGCTCAGAAATACAATGTCGCCCGTATCTTGATGCAGAACCACCCGCTGGGAGCTGAACCAGGAGACGGTGCCTGATTATGGAGGATGCAGAGGCCCCACGGCTCCGGAATGGCAGCTGGCAGCCGAGAGGTCGGAGTGGTTCCGCTGCCAGCTTGTGCTTCACCCCCACGGAGTCTGCCCCTGCCACGCTGCTGCCCTGGTGCGGGGCAGCGTGAATGCAGGGACCACAAGGGCACCCTCCTCACTGACGTCTTTACAAGGGCACTTAGGTGCTCTGACCAGCTCCTGTGTCTCCACAGTGGCAGGAAATAGAGAGGAAATGGGTGCAATGGATGTGACCCTGCATGCCCGCTCTGGTGGCCCTACCTCCCTCTGCGCTCTGCTCTGCTGGACACAGAGCCCCTCTCACCCTCTGTCCTCTCAGAGACAGACCTTTTGCCAAGCCTTGAAGTGCTACAGGAGAGGAGAAGACAGCACGAAGGAAAGGGAACGGCCGCCTTTCAGTCTCTGCCAGCCATGGTCTATGTGTAGTTGCCCATCTCTGCAGACTTTCATGCCCTGACATCCCTCTGTAAAGGAGAAGCCCTTGATCGATCCTCTCTGCATCTCCAGCTCTGTTACCCAGTTCTTCCTGATGTGCCTCAGCTCCTGTGAATTGTTGTCACTCTTGGGAGGCCCCTGAAGTTTCACCAAGTCACCCAAGCTCATCATCATCCAGGTCCCACCAAACCAGCGTCTTCCAGGTGTGTTACGCTTACTTGAGAGAGCTTCACACTGGGCAGATGGTTCCATGGCTGAAGTGGGTGACTATTTCAATGCTTGCCTGCCCATTCCCCCATCTCAGGTACCTCTTTCTATGCTGTCCCATAGGGTATCTGCAATGCCTCAGATCTGCCATGTTATTGCAAGGACCATGTGCTGAGAAGAGCAAGTGGATGAACATCCATGTGGGTGAGACTTGTGGAGCTAGGAGGCAAGAGAGTGCAGGGACCTCTTTGTCATGCAGTCCCAGACAGACCAAGCCGCAGTTGTTCTCGCTGTCTCCATCACCATGATGGAGCTGTGTGGTCCCATCGTACAGCACCGAAGGAGCTGTAAGCCCCTCAACTTGCTGCCTCTCACCCCAGGGTCCTTCAGAGACCACCATGAAGGTGCTTATGGCTTCTCTAGCAGTCAAGAAATGGCTGTGGACACACTCTGATGGGACAGAGGGATCAGTACTACCACATGACCCCTCGTCTTATTTAAAGGTAAAAATAAAATCTCATAGGACAACACAGCACCTGAAGGACTGACTCAGGGAGCCAGCTTACACACAGGAGGAGAGCTATGAAGATACTTTAAGTCAGAAGATTAATGTGGGCTAAAGAATTCAGATTACCAAGGTTTAATAAGGGGCACCAAGAATTCCCGGAGATAAAATACTACAGCCCCTAGATCCCTCTGCAGGAGCAGAACAAAAAGAGCACCGTGCCGTGGCATGACTGGGTTGCACACTGCGCTCCTGGAAGGATTCAGTTTCTTTGATTGCGGTGAGGATGGAGAGCAGCCCAACAGCTGCTTTAGTTAGCACTGCCTTGCGAATCTCTCCCCAAACCGCCACGGACATGGGAAAGCTCCAGCTCCAGGTTTGCCTGGGAGGAAGTTTTTCATTAGAAGTGCTTGGCAGTCTGCTTTGCAGTTGTTACTGGTCTCTTCAGCCTGTGATGGGGTTTTCTGAGCTGGGGGAGAGAACTGCTAGGAAATTACTCTGGCATCAGAACAGCCCAGGCCTGGGAATGCTCCTGCAGTGCAGAGCATGGAGCCTGCCTAGCACTGGGCTCCACCCGTCCCTTCTGCCAAATGCCATATCTGAAAACACAATATGTTTCCTTTTTTTTCCCAGTAATTGCACTTGTTATTGTTAAACACTCTCTAGTCATAATATAAGGCCAAAATTGGAGCACCTGGAAGCACCACTGTTGTCAGGAAAATGTGCGGGTGCCAGGCACATCTCCTGTCCTCCCAAGAGAAGCAATGCAGAAATACCCTAGATGGCACTGAAAACAGAGCCTCGAGGTCACTCTCGAAACGTCTCATGGTGAACGGCACTATCTGTTTATCGGCACTATCGGCCGAGGCAAATGCAGAGGTATTTTACGCAACCTAAAGGAAGTTTTCAGAAGTGTTTTGCAGCAGTTCACATCTGTGCTTATTTCTAGCACTCAGAATAATACTGTGGCTCATGGAAAGCTGGGGAACAGCATTGACTGCAATTTACTGATCATGCTAAATCTGCTCAAAGCTCAGGTCCCTGCCTGCAATTTCATGTGTTTATAGAAGCTCCCTGGGCTCCAAATACTTTTTAGATGTTTTTCTTTTTTTCCCTTCAGCAGTTTCCACTTAAAAAAAAGGGGGGGGTGGGCGGGGAAAAAAGAGAGAGAGATCTTGAAGGTCAGGGCAAACCAGGTTGGAAACATGGAGCTTGGGTTAGGCTGACCCTGATCTGAACAGAGCAGACCTGAAGGTGCAGGGTGTCCATGTGGGAGAGACAGGGCTGGAGCAGAGACCCTCCACCCCGGTGGACTGCACTGAGTGACTGCACAGCTTGTCTCCAAGCTGTGTCCACCCTGGAGCATGTTAGCTCCCAGGCACTCTGCCAGAGACAGACTGCTAGCCTAAACCCTCCAGGGAAAAGGTATTTGCCAGGTGAAATTGCTGGGAATCTCTGTCAGTGAAAAGCTCTGCTGATCGGGATCCTTTCACAGGATCAGGTCCCTGGAGATCATCTGCCTGGGCCAGACCCCGTCCTTTCCGTGTAGCATGTCCAGGCATTTGCAGGCAGGAAGAAGTGATAAAGAAAAACTAGATCTGTCTGGGAAAAAAAAAAAATATTCCCGTGGGAACTTTGACTTTTTGTCAAAAAAAAAAAAAAAAAAAGTGTTTTTTATCTCAGCCCCCAGTAAGTATGACTAGGAACAAGGATTGGGGTTTTGGAAGTGGAAATGGACTTATCAAATATAACGCCCAAATTTGGAGCAAAGCAGACCTGTTCTTTCACTTTTTGCTCAGGTTCAAAACCCTATTTTACAGGCAGAAAAAAAATCAGTGAAAAAAATCTTATTCAATTTTCACACTGCTGGTTGGGACAAATTCAGTTAATCTGGTTAATCCACCTGCAACTTCACCGTTGTTGTTAAAAAGCATCTCACGGCCTTTAGCTTTACTTTCTCAATATGTTGAGGATCATTTCGGAGTGTGGCCAACAGTATCACCATAAGTAGCCATGGATTTTAACTCTGCTTGTCCCCAACCTCTCCCTCGGGCTGGAACTGTGGCCTTTGGGCAGCGGCAAATCCTGACTTTTCTCTGGATTCGGTGGAGAAACCAGGGTGGGCTGATGGTCACGAGCAAGTGGGTGGGAACTGAATGGGGTTATTGTGATCTTTATCTGGGGGGATTATTCCAGGCAGCGTAGGCTCGGCGGGGCAGCAGAGCCATTTAGTTGTAGTTCATGTTGCAGAATGATAGGTATGGACCGAGGCATTCTAGCAAAAATTGACACGGGGACAGTGCTTTATAGCGACTTTATCTCTTCAGAGCAGTTGAGCAATCCCTTCCCAATAAATTCTGAAAAAAAAAAAAAAAAAGAAAAAAAGACACAGTGAAACCTGTGTCTGAAGTAAAAAGCCTGGCATAGAGTTGCACTTTATGGGAAGCTGGGAACACATTCCCTTTTCATCGGAAGTAAATTGGAAGCAAGAAAGATATGAAGTGCCACAAAGCCAGTGGAATTACTGTAGAATTTTCAGAATCACTTGAGAGTCCCTCAGTGAGAGCAAGGGTTCGGCGGTGAACCTGGGCATCCCAGCACTGCATCGAATTGCTATTTTTTTTCTTAGTTTGTTTGTTTGATTGATTGATTAATTGTTCGGCACTGCTGATAGCGATAACTGTGCTGATGGGAAGTCGTCCGTGCCGATGAAGCGGGTCTGCCGGAGCCGGCTCCCAATGACGGAGCGCCGGGCTGCACCGAGCCGCACTGGGCTGCCGTGGGCAGAGCCGGGCTGCAGGGGGATCGTCCGGGGCTCTGGTCTGGCTGCGGGCAGGGAGATCTCGCAAGCGGCGGAAGAAAGCAAAGTCGGCCACTTTTGACATGCCAGCACGCTTAAAGACGCTAATCCCCGGATCAAAAATAATAAAAAAATAAAAATGAAATGAAATGAAATGAAATGAAATGAAATGAAATGAAATGAAATGAAATGAAATGAAATGAATAAAATGGCACTTGTCCGGCGGCGGCTCCGGAGGGCAGGGGTAAGCGCCGCGGGCAGGGCCGCTCGGCCTCGCGGCGTTAGTGGGAAGCGCGGCGGTGGCTCCGCTCCAGCCGCTGCCGGGTAGCGCAGATAAATCACGGCTCGGCGCTGTTTACACACCCGAGCGGCACTTACCGCCGTCGCCGCGGGCCCTGGGAAATGCCATTTCCCCGCCGCTTAACCCCCCGCTGCCCGCGGCCCCGGTGCTGCTCCCGCTCTGCCACGACGTGAGTGCGGCCGAGCCGCAGCCCGGTGGGCGACCGAGGCTCCACGGCCGCTTGCCGTACCCTGCGGTAGAGCAGCCCCCGGTGGGACGTGGGACTGGCCACCGGCACCTCCCAGCACCTCCCAGCACCACCACCGCGTGTGTCCCGGTGCCACCGGCAGCCCCGGGCCAAGTCGCCGCGGCCGCTGCCGGGCTTAGCGGTAAGACTCGGCCCGCGAGAAAATCGCGCTCTTTACAAGGACCACATCTGATTGTAATTTGGCAGGGAAAAAAAAAAAGAAAGAAAGAAAAAAAAAGAAAAAAAAAGAAAAAGAAAAAAGAAAAAGGAAAAGCAAGCAAGCGAGAAAAAAAGAAAAAGCCCAATCCCAAACCAAACCGATCGGCGAAGTTTTCCCTATCGGCGGAGCTGCAAATGTTTTGGAAGACGGAGCTCTGTTTTCGGCGTAAACAAGGCGGCTGCGGGTGCAAGGGGGAAGCCGCGGGACCGAGAGCCCTGGCCAGGGACGAGGCTGCAGCGAGGACGGGACAAACTTTCATCGTGGCGAGGAGAGGACCGGCCCCGTGAAGGGGAGACGGGGACGGAGAAGAGAAGGTTGGGGGGAAGCCATCAGAGGGATTTGTAGGGATGTGAGGAACAGCTACAAACTCCTTTGCAACCTAGGACGGAAGGGAGGGTTGCTGCATGAGGACCAGATTTGGGCTTATTTAGCGCCAGGATTGCGTGGATTCCTCGTTCGAGACGGAGCGAACCGGCTGCTGCTCGCAACGCGCTGCTGGTTCTCATTTAGCCGCGGGGCTCGTCCAAGCGCTGCCGCTGCTCGGAGCGACCGCGGCAGCGCAACCTCCGAGCGGCCCCGCGGACTACCGGGCTTCTCGCCTCTGCAAAGGTGCTGCCCATCCAGGGACCCGGATTCCTGGCACTGCCGAACCGCCCTCGCCCGCTTTCCGTCTCCGAGGGGGGATCCGAGTCCGCTCGCCCGTCCAGGCGCCCCGAGGTGACGGCAGAGTTCTGCCGCCGGCGCCGAGCTCCTGCTCTGGCAGGGAGCAGCGCTCCCTGCTTCGCTGGGTTCCCGGGACCGCCTGCCCTCCAGTCGGCTGCGAGGACACCCTACCCAGTGAGACAGGACTCCTCGGCCCGTCTCTGGGAGTCTTCGCGCAAAAACTGCCTTCCCGGGACCGTCTCTGCCCTATCCTGAGCTCTTAAATCTCTTGGTGTCCCCTGCCCTGCGCTTCCGAGTTGCTTATTGTTCCCCGCTCGGCGCTCGCAGAGCCCGTTGATGTCGGTCGACCCTGCACTCCCCACTTCCGCGGTTTCTCCTGCTCTGCACTCCCAGGACCCTCGGTATCCCCTGCCTTGCACCCCCGGGTCCTTCGGTTTTCTCGGTGCCTTCGGGTTCCTCGGTGTCTCCTGCCTTGAGTCCCTGCGCCTCGGTGTCCCCTGTCCTCAGTTCCCTAGTGACTCGATGTGCCTTGTCCTGCGCTTCCAAGTGCCTTGATATCCCCTGCTCAGTGCTTCAGGGTATCTTGGCGTCCCCTCCGTTGTCATAAATTTCTGCATACCTAAGTGTCTTCGTCCTGACCTGCTTTCTGCGTCCCTGGATATTCCTGCACTACTCTCCGTGTTCCCGAATGCCCTCCTCCCCCAATCTCCTCATCCCTTAACATCCCCTGCCGTGCGCTTCTGCGTTCTTCAGGGTCCTCCGCCTTGCCCCGCACTTCTGAGTCCTTCGATGCCCTCGTCCCGTCCTGCGCCCGTGCGTGCCCGTGTCCCCAACGTGCCCCCGCAGCGGCCACTCACCCACGCACTCGTTGGCTTCCCGGGCCGTCGCCCTCTGCCAGGGTCGATCGTAGTGGAAGGGTTTGCAGCGGTCGCACTCGGGGCCCGCCGTATTGTGCTTGCAGTCGCACACCAGGTTGTCGTCGCGATCGCGCACGCAGCGTGATGCATGGCCGTTGCACTTGCAGCGGCCACCGACCTGCAAATCGGACACGGCGTAGAAGTAGGAGTCGCGGGCGAGCTCGGAGTCGTCCTCGTTCTCGTCGCCGAAGGTGTGCAGGCGGCTGAAGGTCACCTTGATGTCCGTGGCCGTGACCCAGTCCTGCAGCACAGGCGAGTTGTCGAAGTCGTGGGCCGTGGGGCGGCCGTCCAGGGTGCTGAAGGCGATGAGGCCGCCGGAGAGGGGCCGCATGTCGGTGTGGGAATCGGTGCAGATGGCCTCCTGCTCGTTCTGCTTGGTGATGGTGGCGCGGCTGGGCTTGTTGTACATCTTGCGGCACTGCGTGGAGTAGAACTGGAAGGGCACCCAGGTCTTCCCGTAGTCCATGGACTTGTAGATGGCCATGGACTCGGGGCGCGGCGAACAGAACTGCAGGCTCACGTAGGTCACCTCGAACTTCTTGCCGAGGGACAGCGTGAGGGTGACATTGTGCGGGTATTGCACGTAGCTGTCGGACTGCCAGCACGTCAGGTTGTGCGGGTTGTTGAGGTCCGTGAGGAAGGAGGGCGGGTGGGCGCGCTTGGGGTCGGAGGCGTTGCAGAGGTGGCAGGAGCGGAGCTGCTCCTCGCCCTTCTCCGTGACCACGCAGTAGCGCGACGGCGGCTTCCCGCAGGTGCTCGACACCTTCACATCCTTGCCGAAGGCCGAGTTGACGAAGTCGGGAATGCAGCGGCGGGGCAGCCCGTGCTCGTCGTAGCAAGGGTCGGGCTGCGCTGTCTGCACGGCGAACATGCTCATGCCGGGGTAGCCGCCGCGCAGCGGCTGCGCCAGCCACGCAGCGGCCAGCAGCAGGGCGAGCGACGCCTCCGCGCCCTTCCGCGGCATCGTGCGGCCGCCGAGCTGCGCGACACCACGGAGAGGGGCGGCCGCTGAGCGGGGCGTCGAGGGCCCGCCGAGCTTCGCAGCCCCACGGCGCGGCGGGAGGGGGGGCACCCCTGCCTCTGCCGCGCGGCTCCGCGGGGCAACCTGGCGGAGGAGGCGGCTCACGGAGCCCGGCGCATTCCCCGCCCCGGAGCCAGCGCCGCGGAGAAAGGGAGATCGTAGCGGCGACAGCACCACAAAAGTGCCGCTGGCGGCGGGGTTGGGTCCCGCCTGCCTCCCGCCCCGGCTCTCGCAAGGAGAATGACTGGCGGTCCCAGCCCCCGCCGCGTTTGAGGTCATGCTAAAGGAGTGACATTGCGCTCAAGGAACAGAACAACGACATCCACTGGCGGCTCAGCCAGAGACACGCACAGGCGTCGGGGGGCGGGGGGGATGGGAGCGGACATGGAGCTTACCCGGGGCGGGGTAAGGGGTAAGGGGGGCGGCACCCCGACACTTAGCGCCATAGCGGGGCTCCTGAGCAACGAGCCAAGCCGCCTCGGAGAGCCAGGGAAGGGCCCACCTTCTCCCCCACCCATCCTGGACCTTCCCTCCTCGCCTCACGGCGAGTCTCCCAGCCCCAGGCGTTTTTTCCCGGCTGCTCTGCCCCGACGGCAACCTGGGATAAGCCCGAGCTGTCTGTGCTTCAACACTGAGGATGCTCTGTGGACGTGTGGGCACGGGATGGGGGAACCTCCGACTCAGATCCCCGCGAGGTTCCCGGACGTCTATCGGGACGCCGAGAGGGACAGGATCAGACCCCTCCTCAGCTGGACTCCGCTGGCCTCCCTTCTCTACCTGTTCTCGAGCCAGATCGGGCCTTGAGCCCGCAGCATCTACCAGGCTGCGAGGAGAGATTCTGGCCAAGCCCCTGAGTGGCCCTTGGGCACTCAGGCGAGAGGCAAGGGCAGTGGCCGGAGCCGGGCTCCGCTCTGTGCACGGCTTGGCTCTGAGCGAGCTCCCGAGCTCAGCCCGGCGCATGGGGCCCGCGACAGGCAGGAAGGGGTTGACAGACGGTACCTGTCTCGTATCCTAGCCCCGCTGCCCCACGGCTGCCCTCGCTACAGAGGGGACCCCAGGCAGGACAGGCTGCTGCCCGACGGCCACCTCGCTTCAGCTCCGGTTTCGACCCGGTTCTGGCTCCTTCCAGGGATCCTCACCATGACTCCCTATCTTTCGCTGTCCCGACGGGAGCGGCGGAACATCCCGGGGAACCAGAGCAGGAAGGAGTAGAAGGACTTTTCCTCCAGGCTCCCTGCTTGCCCGCCCACCCTTGATTAAAAGGGCACTTTTATTTTTCCAACCGAGGTGCCCTTTCGCGGAGCGCTGCCCAGGCGTTGTCACTCAAGGGGCCAGGCCCTGGCACAGCGGAGCGATCCCCTCCACGGCGAGCCCCGACGGGGCGGATCGAGAGGACGGGGCTGCCTGGGCCGCGCAGAGCTCCCCCTCCCCTTGGCCCGCCCCTCTCCCCCTCTTTGAATTCCTTGCCACCGAGCTGAATAAAAGTGGTTGTTGTAAATTGAATTAGTGCCTGATTAATCTGCTCCCGGGCCTGCTAGCCCAGCGGGGCGTCTTTGGCAATGCAACCGCCTTCCCTGCAGGGCAGCGGGGCTCCGCAGCCTCCCTGCCCCCCACCTCTTCCCCCTCAGCTCCCCCCGCCGCCGGCAGCCCCGCGGCTCCCGGGATTTGTTAACTCTTCCCCAGGAAGCAGCCCCCTCCGTGCTGCTCCAGGCGCCCTCGCCAGCTCCGGCTTCTCGGCCTTCGCTGGAGGAAGAGGTGTGTGTTAGGGTCGGGAGGAGGAGGGGAGGGATGGGATCGGCCCCGGGGGACGATCGCACCGAGCCACCCAGGGGCACAAATGCACCCGCGCACACCCGGACACAGGCAGGCGGGACCCTCCGCCCCGTAACACTCTCCTCTCAGTCCCGGTGTCACCCAGCCCCGCCTTCCGCTCCGCACAGCTCTGAGTGCAGTCCTGTTTGCCTGAGGCAGGCAGGGCTCCCCGTCCACCTTGAGGGGACTCCTGCGGCCCGGGGGCGGAGACGGGAGAGGCCAAACTTGCTGGAGCTGCTCGGGACAGACCTCATGCAGGATTCCCCCCCACCGCCGGCTTTGCGGCTGCGAGTGGCTGTGGGGCACTCGCAGGACGTGGGTTGTCCCTCCCCTTGCAGGTGACAGGGACGCTGCTACCGCGAGCGACAGAGTGCTCGCCGTCCAGCCCAGCCCCACAGGCACCACGGACCGACCCGCAGCCTCTCAGCTGGGGGCTCTGAGATTTCAGTGCTCTTCGGTTTGCTACAGGTGGGAGCGATTTGCAAACCCGACAGGTTAAATCCCCCTCGATGGGCTGGGATGACCCGGTTGCAGGAGGGAGCGGGGAGGTGCTGTTTTGCAAAGGCCTCTGGCCGGTTTCTCCCCGGGGAAGATGAGTTTTTATCTCCGAACTCCAGGCGCCCTCGTTGTCGGAGGGCGGCCCGGACCCGCCCCGCGAGGGAACGGGTCTGGGGATGAAAACTCGGCAGTTCTTTAGTCTCTGGGACAGAGCCCAACAACTGGGTCCTAAAAGGTAGTCCCCCTTAGACAGAACTCGCTGCTGTCCCTTGGGATGCTGGAGACTTGTCTCTTGGCTCCACCAGCCTGCACGGTTCTGAGCCAACATCTTATCGCTTCGTAGGGAAAAAAGAAAACAAAAAGGCGGGGGGAGGGAGGAAGGATGAAGATATATATATATATATATATATATATGATATTTAATCGCCTGAGCACTAAACTCCCTGGCAAAGACGAAGTGCCGTTTAATCCCATTAGCAGAGTGTTAATTTAACAAACATCCGGCGCTACCGACGGGCAAGGTGGGATCGCGCTCCCGGCTGCTGCGGTGCTGACCGCGGCTCTCGGCTACGTTCTGACCTTGTGCCTTCGTTCCTTATGTATTTCACAACCTCCGGCGCTTGTAATGTCTATTGCGCTCATTAACGTGATTTACTGAGGCTTTCCTCTAATTACCTCACCCTCGAGCTATTAAATGCACGCGAGCGGCTCCGCGGGGACGGAGAGAGCAGTTATCGGTGTTGCGGGGCTCCGGCCCAGGAGTCGCCGCGGGGCCGGGGGATGCTCGGCAGATCGACGGGTCCTCTCCACCCCGACTCGCCATTTTTCGTTTTCCACACAAGTAAGCCCGGACCAGGGGCGGGAGAGGTGGCAGCAGGTTGGCTCGGGGGGTCATGTGTCCCGAGTTGCCCAGCCTAGTTGCGGGAGGGGACTGTCCCTCGCAGCTCCAGTCCCTTCCCTGTGTCATCCCGCCCGCGCCGGGGCCAGGGGCGGCCGCTGGGCCCCGACGATATGCGCTTTGCCCCAGCCCTTTCCCCCCGCATTTGGCCAGGACGAAGCCCGAGAAGGGAGAGAGCTAAAGGTTTTATTTTTTAACCTCCCAAAAAGCAGCCGGGAAACGCGGCCGCGACGCTCGGAGCCTGCTTTAAAAGTCAAATCGCTGCGACTGGAGGAGCTCGTCCACCTCTTCGGAACAATGCGCCGCCCCGGGCCCACCTCCCCCTGCCACCGCCTGGGCGCGGGCCCTGGAGAAGGGAGGGGAAAATCCAACCACATCTTCCCCTCCTCAAATATCTGGGGGTCGTCCCCCCGGCAGGGAATGAGAGCGGCTGGAAAAGCAGAGAAGACCTGGGTTGAAATAATCAGGAGCGATTTATTCCCCTGGAGTGACAGTTCTTTTGAGCAGTTGCCGAATGGCAGTTTCTGTCTTTCTGAAAGCTTTTCTTCCAGATTCTGTTCAGATTAGGCTAGGGAGATGAATGAGGCCATTATCCAGCGCAGTAGCTATTCTGAAATGCCAAATTAATTACCAAGGGCTAAATCAAGGCGATGGCGGCTG
>JAWLRI010000337.1:135161-162771 GCA_034781795.1 Crypturellus tataupa | reverse complement strand
CCCCCCCCCCCCCCCCCCCCCCCCCCCCCCCCCCCCCCCCCCCCCCCCCCCCCCCAGTGGGAGCAGTCTGAGGTGTGAAAATATCTCCGCAGTCTTTTAAACGCAGGCACCGGATAGGGGAGCGCCCTCCCTTCCCTCCCGTGGAGGAGCCCGATGGCAGCGGTTGCCCCAAGTCCCTCTTACCTCACGCAGGCCAAGCTGTTCTCCGGGCCGGGGACCCCTTGAGACCCTTTCCCCGCAACGCACTGCCTGTCTGAGCCGCTCCGGCCCTGCTCACCTCAACCTGCACCCCGGGGCTGTAAATGGGAAGGAGCTCGTGGCCTCGGGCTGTGCTCACCCTATCCCTGCGGCAGCACGTTGCTGTTAGCTGCTGCGGAGGCAGCTGGAGAGATTTCATGCTTCTGTGAGCTCCAAAAGGGCTAAAGGTGGTGCTGGGGGGATCCAAAAAGTGATCAACCAGTTGCTTCTCGCGGCCTGCTGGTGTTTGCAGCGAAAAGAGGAGGAGGAGGGAGCTGGAGTGTCTGTGTGCACGTCTGCAGGGTGTTCCAAAACTTCCCAGTGCATAAGCCTACCTGGCATGGTTTGCATTGCCTTGCTTGGAGGGTTACAAAAACACTGCAGAGAAAGGGAGGAGGAGGAGACCGGGCTGCTTTCAACCCCCCTTCTGCCATACAAGGCTCTGGGAAGCTGAATTTTCAATGCGGTGAGTAAACCTGCCTGGGGAGTGGGATGGGTGGAGGACTGTGCACCGCTGCTGTGGGAGAGCTCTGCCCCCGGGAGGTGACACAAGTTGCACATTTGCAGGAATACGCGGAAATGTAGCTGCCTGCTAGAAAGCGGGTTCAGTGCAAAAGGTGTGCATGGATAGGATAAGCTAGGAATTTGGAGAGATGTATAGAGGAAACTGGGCAATAAAACGTTGCTGGCTGTTCCTGGGCTGATGTCTTTGCCAAGGCACATCGCGACATTTGCACATGACATTTAATCCCCTGCAAAGCTCTCTGGCTCTCGACAGACAGTTATTGTTATTATTATTGCTCTAATATTTATGCTTCACTCTCAAGCAAATGCAATTTGCACAGAAGGCCTGATTACTTTGTAGATTGCCAGCCCGTAATCCCACTTTCTTTTGACCTCCCAGGAAACCACACCCCTGGCTCTATAATTTTATGCAAAAATTGCCCTGTGTAGGGAATGTTAGTTCAAGCCACACTCCACATTTTGGTGGGGGCAGAACTGGACTATGTTAACCTGATGCTTTTTTATGAGGTGTTTCACCAGTGGAGGTGCTGCATGGGCAGAGTTTGCAAGAAGCTACATTTCTCTCTCATGGGAATCAGGGCTCCTGGCTTCTAACTGATGCAGAAATACTTACGGCACTTGCCTTGCTGGTGACCAGTGCGCCTATGACTGGTGCTACGCAAACACAACATACTGCGGCAGGAATTGGGACCTGAATAAAATGCAGCTGAATTAGCTCTGAGGCTCAAAGTCTCCAACACTGGTCTATTCAGTGTCTCTGTGAACCTGTAATGATCAACTTGCTTTTTCAATTATACACCTGAAAGGGCAGTTAGCTGAGATAAGGCCCTGGAATACTGTATTTTTTCTTCCAAAATGCTTGCTATAGGACAGGCAGGCTAGAAAGCTCTGTGTATAATATTTGATCTATTTAGAGCAGACCAGTTAGAAGTGCACCAGCCTGCAGAACTTCTGGCTTTGCTGAATGGACTCCCAATTACTTGTGTGTTTTTTTTGGGGGGGGGACTTGCAGGTGAATTTGGCCACTGTAGAGACCCAAGCAGCATTGCAGTCACCAAATACATATGTTTAATGTGTGTAAATATGTTTGTAAAATATATATACACATACAAGAAAATTAAAGGCAGTCCATGATGGTAAAATTATTAAACCCTATGATTTATTTGTGTACTTCCCTGCAGCAGCAATGGTATTTTGGATGAGTGCAGATAGAGTACAAAATAATGCAAATTACCCTAGAAAATGTTACCATAAGCTGTACACTGGGGTGAAAGCATAGGTATTAACCAGAAGATGCAACATCCACAGCATCATCTGGGAATATGCAAATATCCTCCAGGCTTTAGCTGCTCTGAGATCCTAGAGAAAGCTACCCTAGATTTTCAAGCTATTTCCAAGGTGAAATTATTTTCTGAGCAATATATTACAGGGAGTGGGACAAGAAGAACACTGTGACCTTACAATCACATTCTGAGCTCAATGTGAAAAGACAGAAGAAAAGAGAAAGAAAAGAGAGAAGTGGGAGCTCATTTCCCTGGGAGCACCCCAGCACAGCTAGAGAAACTTTGTTGTGACCTGATTGATGGAGACCTGGTGTGAGCACCTGCCCTGACGGACCAGATAAATCCTGGGCATTTTTGGCTACTGCTGGTATTATTGCGGTTTTGTGGAAGGCTCTGCACAGACTCTGGAGGGCTCAGCTGACAAGTTGTGATACGGAAGATGTGGGATGAAGAAAACAGGTTTGGGTTTGGGAGGGGCAGATTCCTGAGCAAGCTTTACTGGGGAGTTGGGGGTTAGTGTGGGCATCTGGTTCATTTAACAAAATATTTTTGTCCAGTTAGACTTTTGCTGAGTTTTTGAGGCTACAGGTGGCACAATCCTACTGACTAGTTAATGGTAGGACAAAAATTACAAATATTTGTTTTGAAAATCTTAACGTATTAAGAAGTTGTTACACATCCACCTGGGGACCTGGGAGTAAGTCCTTGCAAAGGGCTTTCTACAGGTTTTAGCACATATCTTATGGACAGTTTATAAACACTTGTGACTCTGACCCAAATGCCAGTACCATTTACAAGACTTCTTCCAGCTTACAGGGCTGTCACCAACTTGTTTTACAAGTACCTGCAGCAAGCCTGGCAGGGATCTTGTTCCAGATACATCACTTTGAGTGGGGCAACTGTGTGCAAAGGGTTTTCTGATTCACTGAACAAGAGCAGGAACAGCTGGACTTCCACCTAGTAGTGACCCAGAGATAGGGATTGCCTGGCAGGATGAGTGTCCCAGGTCCTGTGTGCATAGCCCTGCTGGTGTGGCTGGGACACAGACCTGGCATCACAGACCTGGCTGTCTCCAGAGGTGGCATAGGTGTTCTTCATGGTATATTTTGAGGTGGCTTAGTGTCCTTTCCAGCCCCTGAAGAGTCCTGCTGAGGCAGGATGAGGCTGAGGCCCTCGGGAGTGCTGGTCACTCCTCCCAGTTTGGTATCCTCCACAAACTTGCTGAAGGTGCACTCTGTGCCCTCGTCCAAGTCACTGATGAACAAGTTGAAGAGCACTGGGCCGAGTGCTGACCCCTGTGGGACACCACTGGCCAGAGGCCTCCAAGTGGACTCAGCCCCATTTAGCAGCACCTTCTCTGAGCTCTGTCATCCAGTCAGTCCTCAATCCACTAAGCTCTAGTAGAGGCTGAACTTTATTCCTCAGCCACTGCTGAGGCTTCCTGGGAATGCCCATTTCAAGGGAGGCTGCCGAGACCTGTGGAAATCACCAGTGGGTCTCAAGCCACTGAGTGCAAGCCCCTGTGCAAGGGGTTATGTCTCACCAAAAGCTCTTTCCCAGGACAGTACAGCAGGAGATATGTTTTTCCTGAGCCTTACCCAGAGTGCTCTGCCACCTTCTCTCATTGGCAGCCGTCCTAACCTAATTATAATTAAATATGTATTAAGCTGGGTTGAAGTGGCCTTGAAGTTCCTTTAATAGAGGAACTTGCAGAAAGGTAGCTCGAGCATGACCAGGGCAGGGAGTAAGGCTGCAGGGCTGTGGGGCAGATGGTCACTGCTTTCTTTGGGGGAACCTGCTTGGGTTTCCCTTCAGAAGAGCCAAAATCTTGGTGCTGCTTTTGTCCATCCCAGGGCCATGGTGCGGAGCTATCATAGCTCCACAGAAGTAGTTGTCATGCTGCTGGGAAATGGTTCTTTCCACCGACTGTTTCTA
Organism: Crypturellus tataupa; assembly: GCA_034781795.1. NCBI lineage: Eukaryota > Metazoa > Chordata > Aves > Tinamiformes > Tinamidae > Crypturellus > Crypturellus tataupa. The sequence goes on along the minus strand of JAWLRI010000337.1, from coordinate 158,791 downwards.
TGCTGCTATCTTTAACAGATCCCAGGAATGCAGCCATGGCTCCACCTGCCCAAACATTGTGGGGGGTAGTGTCTGGTATCACTCTGTCCCATCTGTCTTCTCTGCAAGAGTCAGAGCAACCAGGGAACCAGTTTGTGGAGCTGAATGCCAAACTGCCAATGGTGGGTCAGCAGCTCCATCATCCCTGGAGTGCTCCTCAGCATGCTGTTTCTTCTGAGGGGACAAGAAGTTGTGTTATTGACGCAACAGCAAGAGAAGGCATAGTGGGTGGGAGATCGCAGTTTGCTTCATCCTCAGACTTTTTTTTTTCTTCCCCAGTTCTTCAGCAGGGGAATGGAGATTGCTCCCCTTATAAAGCATTTTCTGCTGTATATGTATGCCAGGTGATGGTCACAGTCCTCATCTCCTGCTCCGAGGCGCCTTTGCAACATGGGAGAAGTAGAGGTAAAGCCTGTTTTTCTGCCCTGGTCCATGCCCTTGCCCTCCATCCCTACCCTCTATAGTTTCACTAGTGCTTTATTGTTTTTCGATGTTCATCATGTGCTGGAGAAAAACAAAGTCATTTTCATAACACCTCTCCTAATTTCTTATTCTGATGGAAAATTCATCTCCAGGGTCCTTTCTGGGCCCCCATTCCCTAGCCCAAGGGTTGCCCATGGTCCATGCCTGCAAACACAGCCCATCAGTGGACAAATCCTGCTGCTAACCATCTCACAGCCTCCACATGCAGCTCCAGGACCTCACTGCATGTATCTACTCCCTCCTTGGTGTCTTCTGGCACAGGTGTTCTTGCTCTAGCTGGTGCGGTTCAGACGTTGCTGCTTCCCCACTCATCTCTTCCCTCCCATCTTTGCCAGAGCAGACAGGCCATACTAGCTGCTCCATCCCAAATTATACAGATGAAAGTACACATCTCTAGGCCACCTGAGGCCAGGAGAGCATAGAGAACATGACAGGGAAAGGTTTCCATGGTAGTAGAGATCATCAAAAGCTTTCTGAGGTGGTGTTCCTCTCATGGCTTTTGTTCTCCAAAGCTCTGAGCATCTTTTCATCTGTCCCCCTCCATCAAGGCCATTAAAACTCAGTCTTGCATGAATTACCTGGTTAAGATGCATCAGAGTCAGTGAAACTTCAGCAGCTGCCCAGGACAGTTGAAACAAGCCCATGGGAAAGACCCCATATTTTCTGCAACAGCTTTCCCCTGTGGATTTTGTATGTCAGGGGAGGCAGCTACTGGCATTTTCCTGCCTGCTTTGACCCCTGACTATTCCTGAGTGATATAAGATCAAGTCCCTCCCAGATACTTGCTGGAAGCATCTCTGGCTAATGCTGATTTTGTCCTTCCAGAAGTGAGATGGTCCCAAACCTTTGCTATCTCTACAATGGCATTGTTAATACCTTGATGTTTTTTACATTTTTTTAACTTGTCTCCATACAACTGGTTTATTCTTTAAGACACTGAGACTCTCCTCTTGTGGAAATTTGGAAGCTTTCCCCACCCTGTGGAGACCTCCCCTGGCTGGCCAAGGCTGGCTGGGTCCTGCTTTGAGCTTCTTTAGGTGGAGTTAGGAGGTCTCCAGCTGCTGGCTGCCTGTCTAGAGAGATCTCTGTCCTATTTTTAACATCAAGCTGAGAGTGGGATCAATTTTGCCTAGAAATACTAGTTTCTACTCATTGGAAATCTGGATCAATAGTTCAGACACAGATGTCTGCAGGTGTCACTGAATGTGTCAGCTGGATTGGTGACCCCTACCCAGCACACCAGAAGAACTGTATTTTTCCCTGGCCAGCTTATCCCATGACAGGCACAGGACCCACCATCAGAACACATGAAGAAACTCACTGAAAAATACTGAAGCTCATTGAAAGTATCATCCTAGGGAGGAGCTACAGGACAGAGCATTGCAGCAAAGCGCAGTTGTGATTGGAGCCACTCTGCAACCCAGCTGCTCTGATATCCTTGTCTGGAGATGCTGCGAACATGTGCATTCCCCAAGCCAGGATAGGCCAGGAGCTGCGGATCTCAGCTTTTTAAGGAAAAGCCCCCAGATAGGAACCCAGTGTGGTTCCTGGGGAAGCTGGGAGGGTGTCTGAGGCCATGGGCTGACCTGGCCTCTGGTCCCACCGTTGTCACCGTTAGGACATGCTGCCACCTACTGGGCACATGAGTGTTGAGGTGAGGAAACGGCTGGAATAGTCCTCAACAACCTCTTAGCATCCCATTTCGGGGGTAGAACTGTGGCTATCTTCAGCTCAGGCTTTTTCCTGCTCATTTGGGCCTGGACTTGCATAGGGAGGTAAAACCCCATTTCAGAGGAATGAAGGCACCTGTGGTTTCTACCGTGCTGGTAGACAGTAAGTGTGCTGGTCACAGTTACTCCTGTTGTTCTGTTGTCCATCACAAAATGCGTATTCAAAATATACCTCTTCCTCTGCAAAACACCAATGACAGCAACATCCAGAAAGCTGACCTGACATGTGCATGGCAAGGAACAGGCACAGCTTGAAGGACATGCAGCTCCCCTGAGCTGCAGGGCTGAGAGCAGAGAGAAAGGACTGGTGATGTGTGTGATCACAAAGCACCTTGGTGGCAAGCTGGCTCCCCTGACTTCTGCTTTGCATGTAGTACTCAGGGGAGCACAGAATCCTTTGAACACTGGTTGGATAGGACACCCTGCTGTCCAGATATCTTGTGCCAGGCCCAGGAGCGGCCCAGCACTGCTGGTAGATATGGTCACTTGCAGAGCCAGCTCTGGGGGTTACAGAAGGCTGATTCAGTCCCATAAGAGCATGGAGCAGGGCCAATGAGTTATGAGTTATAGTCATCCCTTTCAGCCCCAGCACCTAGAGCGACCTCCCTGGGCCAGAGGGTAACACCTGAAGGCACTTGCAGCTCCTAGGAAGTTCAGCATGGCTTAGGATAAGTCAGATGCTGGGGGAAGGTGATGGTGACTTTGGAGGAGGTTGGTGGTGATGCAGAGCTGCTAGCCTGAGCGGTTTGTGGTCACAGTTGCTGCTGGCTCTTGCTGGCTTCAGGGCAGTGCTCCTGTGAGCTGGTATGCCATGAAAGCCCCTCGGGAGGTGCTGGCTGCAGAATAGGGTTGGCTGCACATCTGGGAGAGCTGAAAGGCACTTACCGGTCCCTGGCCTGTCCCTTTGCAGTTCTCCCGCAGGACACATGGTGGAAATCGCAGCCCACGGGAATGCCAGTGCGGGCCCAGCCCATGGCCCCTGGGTGTGCTAGGCAGGATGCTCAAACACACATCTAGGAGTGCTGCACTGAGATCTAGCCAAGGAATTACCCTGCTGCAAAGACTCGAGAGGAGGAGAACAGGGGGTGAAGGTCCAAAATGTGAGGGAAGGGCCATCCCAGCTTGCAGGGAGACTTTTCTGCTTGATGCAAGGCTGGGGCAAGCCAAGCTCTCTGGGGTTTTCTGCCTCAACATCTTGGAATTACCTCCTGCTTCAAGAGATCACGGAGCACAGTGCAGATGCAGCTCCCACAGCAGACGACCAGGTAGTAGCTCAGCCTAATGTCAGAGCACTTGAGTGTCTGCCTGCTGGGATGGGCTCTTGGGCAAAAGAGCAAGTGTCCTCCACCAAGCTGAAAAGCCTGGAGTGAAAGGCAGAGACCTTGGAAACCAACATCCTGCTCAGCTGCTCAGGGGAGGCTTTTCCTGCAGTGCTGCATCCTCTTCGGGGGTGACATGGCTCAAGAAGGGCTATCAAGCAGGGTGAGCAGAAGGTAGGATACACTGGCAGCAATAGGGCTGTGTGACTGTAAGCCAAAGCAGTTGTTTTCAAACACAGAAGTGGTCGCAGAAAGGGATGGAGTGGGCTCCTCCATTAAGCTACTGGCAGTAAAAGAAGCAACAGGACTAAGGCCATGGCCCATCTGTCTCCAATATATTTCTATGCCAGCCCTAATTACCACTCACTTCCTTCTCTCTCTTTTTTTTTTTTTTTCTTTTCAGAAAGAAAGAGCATGCTGCTGCTTCCACACTCCTCAGTCTCATCTAGCACCTGCTGCAAGCTGGGCTCAGCTGTGTCAACCCTTGCAAATAGCTTAAGTTGCTCCTGGAGTAACAATGCCTTCTCTGCGAGGCTGAGGAGCAGCCCCACTGAGCAGGTCTCTGTCCTACCACATTGCTGGTAGACTGGAACTGGAGGATTTCATCCCTGGCTGATTTTGCCTGTCTGGATGAAAGAATGAGAGGTGGTGGCCAGGGTGTGAGGCCCCACAGATTGCCTTTGTAACACAATCAGGGAATGGTTAAGGTTGGAAGGGACCTCCAGAGATCATCTAGTCCAAACCCCCTGCTCCAGCAGCATCACTAGGTGTCCAGTGCCTAGATTATAGAGGGTGCTATCCGGACAGATTTTGATTATATCCAAGATCATTTCCATGAGCTTCATAATCACCAGAGAGAGGCTGGTGGCAGCAGGGAGGTGGCTATGGGAGTAGGAAACTACATCTGTGATCCTTTTCTTACACTTATTATTACAGTTAGAGAGTGGGGATGGCTTGTTTTGAATGAATCAGAGCTCTATTCAAACTTCAAGCCCATGTCTTCTTCCTCCTTGTGATAAGTATGGAGAATTTCCAGCATGGATCCACTGATTTTGTATGTGCAAAGTCAAGGATTAAAATAGAAATATTTATGTAGGATGCAGGATGGATCAGCTGGTGTGAGATCTGCTCTGTTCCCTCTTAAAAATGGGAAATGGAGTATGGAGAGTGGAATGACTTGCCCATGTCCCCCAGGGAACCAGGAGCAGTGCGGGGAGGTGAAACTTTCCCACAAGAGAAGATCAAGATCAGAATTTCTGTATGGAAGAAAGCCCTGGAGGAAGGAGGTGGAAGAGAGCCAAGGTTTAACATGTGTTTGCCCCCAGCACCCGAAGCTCTTGTTTCAGAGAATGTCTGCATAGGGCAGGGGAGCAAAAAAGTGCAGATCAGTCAGCTGTTTGCCTACAGAAAACACGAACTGTGCAGAGTTGATCCAGGGCCCTTCCTTCCACTGTGGCCTGGGTGTGAGGAGCTAGCCAGAAAAGCTCCAGCATTTTGCTAGATCTGGACCTCAGCGAGCCAGATTACTTAAAGCTGTATTTTCGCCTCTTACATAAAAGGAAGAAGGGGAAGATCCCGAGCAAATGTACCAGCCCTGAAGGCTACGGCCCATTTTCATTTCTCAAAGTCTGGGTTTGGATGGCATTAAGCAATCTTTCAATATCCTTTAAATTGCATCTGAGAAATGAAAGACACAAGCCGGGTGGGAGGAACCAACACCAAAAAGTTCCCCTTTTGGTGAGTCCTGCTTCCCCTTCCAAACGAAGCACTGCTGGCTGCTATCCCTGGTGAGATGGCTCCGGGCTCAGAGCTCCTTGCAGGAGCCTAAAAGCTCCTCCTAATGCAAACACATCGGGAAGGAGGTCCTGTGCATACCTGAGAGGTGCTGTGATAACCAAGGCGCTGCAGCCAGGCAAGAGCAGCAGCCTTAGTGTCCACGCAAGGACTAAGTTAGTCATACCTGACACAGGGGTGATGGCAACCTAGGCGAGGGTGAGAGGACATGTGAGGCTGTATTCATAGCAGGGCATCTCATGGTTTTGGTGCTGAATTACTACATTTCCAGTGTGTAGCTGAACCTAAGGACACGCTGAGCTCTCTCACTGAATTGGTAGCACCCAAGTGGCCTATTTTACTCCTTATTACTGTTCACCAGATGCTGCTCGGCTAGCTTCTGTGTCCTGTTGCTTGCTGCGTCCTGGCAAACACCGCTGGGCTCTAGTGTGGTATGCACTGGTGCAGTTGTGCTCCTATTAGCATCTCTGGATAGCAACACTCAAGGGTGCGCAGCAGGACGTGGTGGCTTTGTGTGAATAGGGTTTGGAGCATCCTAAAGCTGGCCCAGACTCATCACTTCCCAAGCAGGACTGGACTACCAGCCCCAACTCCTCACTGCTCTTTAGGGTCTGCGAGGGATGGCTCGGCCCAAGGCCTCCCGCACCCACAGCACATGCAAAGCAGCCAGCAAGGAGAAAGCAGGCACAAATCCCCAGGGAGCTGGAGGGGTTGCAAAAAGATCTTCCTCCTTAGGGGCTGTAATATTGACTCAAGCTACCCAGGCAAAGTCAGGGATGTGATTACGTCCTTTGTGCCGCTTTGTGCCCCCCTAGTGCTGGTGTCCCTGACGGTTGTTCCGGCACAGCATTCCTGTGCCTGTGCATGTCTGCCGAGCAGCTGGCCCTGGGGCCTGTGGATGGCAAGGCCTGGCCCTGCTATCACTGGATCTCCGGGGAATACCTCCATACACGGGGGGCTGCTCCTCACCAGCACAGCCTGGAAACAGCTGCTTGAGGGATTAAAAAAAATCCTAAAAAAAAAAAAAAAAAAAGACATATATAGAAGGTGCTAAGAAGTTCCCTTTTTCTCTTCACAGCATTACAGCCTCTCCTGCTTTTGCTGTGGAGGGCATGGAGATGGAGAGCAAGGGTTTCTCAGCTCTCCAATGATGAGCTAGAACAATGAGCCTTTACATATAAGCATTCCTTTTGGCCTGAATTTTAAGCATTTTTGCCAATAAAATGATATAAAGAGCAGCCATCACAGTATTCTAATATATGGTCTATAAATACCATGTTCTAAATAGAAAACTTGCAACACTTGGGAGCAACCCTTTCCCAGGTATTTATCATACAAATCTGGAAATAATCTGCTCAGCTACGCCTGATTCAGATCCAGTTCCCAAGATGGGGAAAGCACAGAGGTGTGTGGTGTAAATACGGGCTCCAGCAACATGCCGAGCGGACAGGAATTGAGGTGTAACAGAGAGGAGCCTATGTGAGTGCAGAGTAAGTCCTGTTTCCAGCAGCTGCCCCAGCAATGCTTTGTGCTGCTCTGGAGGAAGCAAAACAGCAGCCAGGAAGGGGGAACTTGGGTGAGTGAGTTCACATTCCTGGAAATGAAGAGCGGTTTGATGAAAACGAGGTGACTGCTTCATTGGGAAGGTTGATAGCCAGCACTGTGCCCCGCACTCCCTTTGCATGTACTGGGAACCTGCTTTGCTTAGAAATGTCATCCATGAAAATCACTTTCTATCACCAATAGGACTTTGTTTCCTAATTATTTTGCCAAAGGAAATGGGCTGTCCCAGCCAGAGGTTTTCACAATTCCCTTAGGAGATGGTGGAAACTTTACGTTCTACCTAAATATGCTCTAGCTGCTCCTCTGCCTCTCAGCATCCTTTGGAAGAGAGGTGCTGACACCCACCACACTAGGGACATCTGGAAATGAAAACCACATGCTCTCAAGCAAATGTTTACTTGAAAACCTCATTAGCATCACCAGGTCTCTGCATTCTGAATCACTCTGAATTTGCATTAGCGTGGGTTTTTCTGTTGAATTGGCTGGAGCTCAGTCTGGTATTTAGGTCTTTTATCTCACCCTACTGTCTGTGGAAGGATAAACAACACTAGAGTGTGAAGTGAGGGCTGTGCTCATAGCTCACATGTCTCCGACACAAAGCCTGAGCCTTGCATTTCCCCCACAGGCAGAGTTTACTCTGGGTCAGTGTTTGGCATCACGAGCCTTAGTTGTGTTTGCTCCGGGCCCGAGAAGCCAATGGTCAAAATAAGTGTCACCAGCGCCAGCTCCAGCTTCCTGCTCTTGAGAACGGGGCTCACTCACTGCACAGAGGGTCTGGAAAGTTGTGGAGCAGCTTGTGAGGGAGCAGCTGAGCTTGGGAGACCTCACAACACATCTCCAAGCAGCTGAGATGTCCTTGCAGGTGATTTTCCAGCTGCTTGGCTGGTGCCAGGATGCTGAATGGGGACCTGCTGCAGCTCTGCCTGTTTGTTTCTCTCCCTGACAGCGGATGCAGCGTGGCATGATGCCACCCTGCATGCCCCCACTTCCTTCCTCAAGTTCTCCCCAAGCTCGTCACCATTTTTGGTAACCTCCAAGGAGGTTGCTGCAGGCCTGGAGGAGCAAAGCAGGTAACTCTGACACCTCACTGAGCTTTTGCCTTTGTGGATTTGGCTCTTGGACACATTGCGATACCTCCGCATTAGGGCTGAGGCAGATCTTGGGGGCTGAAAGGTGATATTTTTGCCACCATGGAACAGAAAGAGATCCCATCACCTCCCTAAAATGCCCAGGCCTTTGAGAGCCCCAGGAGCAGGTGGCACCATCACAGAGACATGAGACTTTCCCCTTCTTGTTATTTTTGCCTCCGGAGCATTTCTGCAGAACTGACAGGGTCTGCTCAGCTGCGAGGCTGGAGCCACATCCCCCTCAGCTGCTGTTTCACCTGGCGTGGGGGACGAGGGGCTCTGAGCCTGGCACCGACACGGTGGGCCGGAGCATGCAGGGCTCTGAGCAACGTGGGTCATTGATAAGGGGAATTTTCCTCGCTCACCGCTTCCGCTTCTGCTTTTTTAAAAATTCACTGGAATCTCAGTGCACAACCCGCACCTATTTCAGCTCCTGAGTGGTTTTCGAGTCCCGGAGCAATGGTAGTGGCGGTCACTCTCTTTTGAAAAAATGAAACTCGCTAGGAAGTCTAAAGGCAAATTTGTTTTCCTGCCCAGGCCACCAGGTGGGCCGAGTCCGGCCGCAGGCACCGCAAGACAGATGGGATGGCAGAAGAGACGCAGGGTATTGCCAGCAGCGTGGGGACTGTCACAGCAGCAAGTGATGGACCGTTGCTGTCCTGATGACTAATGTCATCGGAACAGGAATTGATGTGGCATGCCCCAAGGCCTGGCTGGGGCTACCAATGACTTCCCACTCTTTTGCAGCAGGTCTGGGTGGCACCAGGTGCTTCCTAGGCCTGACACCATGGGATGGGACCACCTTGCTCCAGGCTTGCTGGCTGCTGCATCCCCATGCTCAGCTCCTCTGTGCAGGGATCCCATCCTGGCACAAGCACCATGGTGAGATGTGGAGGAACATAGGGAAGGATGGAATGAGGGACAGGGGAATGGTGAAGTGCGGGAAAGGATGGCTGGAGGGTGGACAAGATGAACAGAGGGAAGGATGGTGAGCTTCATGGCAGGAGGGCTAGAGGGATGTGTGCAGGACATTGGGAGGGAAGGGTGGATGGAGAGGGGAGGCTGGTAGGGGAGCAGATGATGGAGGGAGGACTGGGGGGGCTGGAGGGGTGGCAGGGGATGGGTGATGGGGCGGGTGGCGGGGCGAGTGGCAGGGGATGGGTGACGGGGTGGGCGTCAGGGGTCAGGGCTGTCACGAGGTGGCCGAGGGTCTCAGGAGCAACCCGGGGGGAGCAGCCGTGGCTGCGCACCCGCGAGGGGGCGTGTCTCGCAGCGGGCGTGTCCCAGAGGAGCCCCGTCCCCCTCGCCGTAGCCCCGCCCCGCGCGCAGGGTCGGCGCGGGGAGCGGCGCGGAGCGGAGCGGCGCGTGGCGCCCGGACGAGCCGAGGATGGGCAGAGAGCCCCGACGGGAGCTGCCCTGCAGGTGGGGAGCCGGGAGGACGGCTGTGTAACGGGGGTGGTCCGAGCCCACCGGGTGCCTGGGGAGGCCGTGCGAGCGGGAAGTTCCGGGCACCACTGCGCTGGGATGTCGGTGTAACGCGGTGGGGGCTTTATAACCGGGGATGCTCCGTACACCCGGGGGCGCGGGTGGAGCTTGTAAGAGGAGCCCCCGTTAGTGTAACTGGGGGCTTCCCCTCCAACGCGGGGGAGCCTCCGCGGCTCATGCCGCCAGGGATGGTCCCCCTGTTGCTGCCCGCGGTGGCACTGCGTCTCCCCGGGGTCATCGGGAGCAGCCGCCGGCGCCCGGACTGGCTTGGAGGCCACGCTGCCGTGACTCATTTCTGCACCGCACTCGCTTGTTTTCCTCGGCGTGGGGCTGTCCAGGTCCTGTCCCTGGGGACCGCCCCGCTGCCACCTCGGGAAATCCCGGGGGCACTCCGGCCCCTGCCTGGAGTTTTGGCCGAGCCGCGGGGGTGGTAGCAAGTCACCAGTGTCACTTTGTCGGATCATCGCCCATTGCACTGGGGGGGCCCAGGGGTTGTCCCACTGCCGTCATCCCTCACATCATTTGCAGGCCACAGGGACCCCCCTGAACAGTCCCCGGGACCCCTCCAGGACAGGCCATGACCTCCAGGAGGGATTTGCCTCTCAGCAGCAGGATGTGGTTTGGGGCAGCAACATTTGTCCCTCCTGCGTCAGAGCTGCAAGGTGCACTGGGCTGGAGAGGTCCCCCCTGTTGCTTTGTGCAGTGTGAAGGATGGCATTGCACCTGGTGCTTTGCAGACACTACTGACACCTCTTGTCTGATTGCCAGCTCCAGTTACCTGCGAGGGGCATTCCTGGGGGCCAGAGTGTGCGGACCCAGCTCGTGCCCACTTGCAACACCCCCCACAAACCACGTTTAGCTGCTTGGGATGGCGTAAGCCCTATAGGAGGACATGGCCAGGCTGAGTCAAATCACTAGCAAAAGAGGGAGAAAAGAGATTTCAGAGCTCTGTTTTCATGTTTACTAAAATCTCAGTTACCACAGCCCCCATTAACCTGCTGGGTTATTTTTGGTAGTGCTACTGTGGGTGCTCAGCAGCTGCAGCCTGGCACTGCTTACCCCACTGTAAGGGGCTTTCTGATGCTAAGCAGTTGCCCTCTGGTTAGGTTTTCCACTCACTTGCACTAATGTCCTAGACCTTGGCTAGGTGCATAGCCCGCAAGCTCTGGGCATGCGCACTTCACAGGTGGCAAAGAAGCAGGTCAAATATCTTGTCTGGAGTGAAATTGAGACGGAGGCACAGGCTGTTTCCAAAAGTTGCCCACTAAGTGCAGTGGAGCGCTGGGTGCTGTTCACATTAGAACTTTACCTAGAAAGATCAGGAGTACGAAATTAGCATTTCTGGCGTGTGGCTGCAGGCGCTCTATAAGATTGCTCCGATGATGGGTAAGCTGGGCCAGGCGTTGCCCCCAGTGCTGCGTAGCCCTCGGGTTCCAGCTCACTGCAGCTCTGTAGCCTGAACCTCAAATTAAAGGCGCGAGTTTGACACCATGGAAGAAGAACTGAAGCTAGATGGGAGCATGTCGGCAAAGCACCCGGTGTGCTCCTTGCATTGCTGCCTATGCGTAGCCGTCCTCAAGGCAGATGGGCTTACTCACACAGATGGGGGCTTTGCTGTTGGAGCAGCTCTGGTGCCCTGGAGCAGAGGGACCACAGCAGATTCCTGTCACTGCCCTGCTGGAGCTTTGGGCTTGTGCTCAGGAGCAGGCGTGAGGACCGTCCAACATTCCTATGTTAGGAGCATAGGAACATATTCCCTTCCGCCTCCCTATGGGGTTCCCATCGTCACCTTATTGGAGATGGCTGGGGGTAGTGGGGAGACGTTTGTGTCACCAGTCCGCTGTCAGCGCTTTGTCTGCAAGGTTCCCATCCACTCAAAGCCATGGCTTGGCCAGGGCTCTCCAGGTGACCTCTGCAGATCTTCGAAGTGGTGCCACCTCATGCTGAGTGAGGGTACCTGGGTTCCGGGCACCTTGGGGAGTACCAAAGCTCCCCGAAACCTGATATTCCCGGCTTTAACATCTTGTCTTTGACCACCAATTAATACAAAGTGAGGACTTGTCTCCCCAGAGGCGCATCCCTGTGCCTGCACAGCTGCTCTAATTTCAGGGCTTTCAACGCCCGGGTGTGATGAAATGGCAATTGCTCCTTAATTAGGAAATAGGGCTGCTGTTAGGAAGGGTTGTGAGATGCAATTTTTCCCTAATGAAAGCTACTGAATAGGCCTCCTTGTAATGAAGAGCAGCCTGGTGAGGGGCACTGCCAATTGCTCGACTCTAGTGTTAATTTTGTATTTCCTCCCCATTGTACCTAATACTCTCTTGAAAAAGCTGGGAGATAAATGCTGCATTTTCCTTGTGCCTTATATCCTGTTTGGCAAGCCGGGAGTAGAGCCTGTGCAGCTGGAATACATGAATGGCCAGGCGTGAACTCCTTCAGACTCGCTAATCTCTGATTTTAAGCTCTGCCATTGAGAAAAAGCGAGTCAGGCTTCAGATTGCAGCATCGAGTCTCTGCCCCCCTGCAGTGAGGGCTGTCCCTGTAGCGGAGATGCTTGGTCAGCTTCCGAGCTGCACATTTAAGTAAGCGATGAACCCATGAAGTATGAAGGCAGCGTAAAATGGCAGGAATTGCATCTTGCTTGCAAACGGTGTGGTGGGCCACACTGAACTCACGTTCGAATTTTGATTCTTTTTATATCCGATGATTGATTTGACTAGATGATCTAGAAGGTCTTTTCCAACCATGATAATTCTATGGGCTGTATTGATCCATAGACTCCTGAGCCCAAGAGTTCACCTATGTTTGAGTCTCCTGGTGGTAAGAAGGAGCCTGGAGGCCAAATCATGTGCCAGGCCAGCTGTGTGGCTAGGGTCAAGCCAGCCACCTGCACGGCCTCCTTCCTGCAAGGCTACTTGGCGCACGGAGGGGAGCGGGAGCCATCGCTCCTTCCCCAGCTGTGCCAGCAGCAAGGAGTTGTACAGATGTTCTGAGCCACCAGTGTGACCAGATGAGAGTGTGGCCCTGTTGCTGAGCTACAAGCGGAATTTCAAAGCACTGCCTGGCGTGTTGGCAGAGTCTGTTTTGTGTGATGACAGTTATTAATGACTAGATGACTAGCCATCCTCCTGGGGACCATCCTTGTCCCCAGCTTGTGGGGAGATGGGGACACAGCTTGAATTTCCCTTGACTGCATCATGCCTACAGCTCCTGCAGTACTTGGCGCTAACCGAGCAGCTTGGGCACTTCTTCAACAGTGCTGGTCCTTCCTTTGGGGTGAGTTTGGGCAAAAGTGATCAGGGCATGAGCAGTGGCATGTGCTGTCTCATGTGACAGGAAACTTGTCCCAGGGTGTCTTGGAATGGCAGGGGCTGCTGGAGGGTGTCCCTTGTAGTCACGCTGCTTGCGGCTGCCTGGAGCAGCTCTCGCAGGAAGAGCTCAGCCCTGAGCTCAGTCTTGTGACTGCCCGTAACAGCCACTGCAAAGGGAATTTGTCTCCTCTATAATCCGGCATTGGAGTTTCCTGTGCTGTAACAGGACATTTTTGCTCTGCATCTAGTGGCTGAGTTAATAGTTGCTTGCAGTGATGGATGTATTCCTGGTGTGTCCATGCTTTAGGAAAGTCAGTGTTCTCTTGAACTTTTAGAAGTGTTTTCCATCCCTCCCACAAAAGCCCGTTCTTTGTTGTTTCAAATTAGCATGAAATATTTCTCCTTTCAGCTGCTTCCCCCATTGCTGTGCCTCTATTTAAACCCTTAGCTCAGAGGCTCCGCTACAAACAAGCTCTCATCCTTTCAGCTGACATTTCCCTTTTCTTATTGTTTTTGGCAGTTTGTGCATGTGAAACTTCGCAATTGTTTCTTCCTTCTCAGTGTCTTTGTGTTGATCAGCTTGGCAAGTTGGTATATAGCCTGTGTGCAGCTTTGTATGTCTGCGGCTGTATAATGATGTTATCGTGACTCTTAGGTTTGGAGACATTGCAGCCTGGCTAAGCGACCTCCAGTGATGTTCAGGTGACATCCTGCTGCTCCTCCTCACTTGTGCATGTTATTCTTGCCCCTTTGAGGGGGCTTCTGCTTGGTAGTTCTGTCCTTGCTAGAGTAGAGCTGAGGTACTTGGACCTCACAATTTGGGATGCAACTGCCCTGGCCCTGGCCTTTCCAGTCCTAGCACCTTCCCTCTGCATGGCTTGTCCTCTCCAAATGTTCATGGATTTGCACATTTGGGATGCTGGGGTGCTGCAGCCTCCCTGACAGCTCTGGAGGTGAACATGTAGTTTGGAAAAGTGTTTGATGCTCTGGGCTGAATAACCTGGTGGTGATGGCCACTGCTAGTCATCACACTGTTAGCTTTGGCTAGGACACCCATCTCTTCTTGGTCCAGTCTCCTAAAGGTCTGAAGGTTTCACCTCTTCTTTTATGGTGGTGGTGTGGAGGTTGTACCAAGTCTTATGGCCAAGGTGGGATGTGAATCTTTGAGCTTTCAAAATCAATGTGAATCAGAGTCTTGCCTGTTCTTGGCCTGAGGGTCATCAGGAGCAGTCAAAAACTTCCTTGCCATCAACTTTATTTTTGTGGAGCTGCAGCCAGCTGTGTGGGGAGTGAATCTAAGTCTTTGGGCAACCAAGCCAGAGACTGGGAAGGACCCTGGGTTCCCAGCAGGGCCTCCACAATGGAAGGAAGTAACTGCTAAAGCCTCCTTTGGATGCACAGGGCTTTGAGAGACAGATTTACTTGCTTGTTTATGCTGTAAGTTAATCTATTTAGTGGGTTTGGCATTAAAGCTCACAAAAAGCATTCTGAAATGGTCATGCTGCTTGCTTGTAGTGCTTTGTCTCTTGCTTGCTTTGTTTCACAGCTGGAGTAGTTAAGCAGAGACAGATGCAACTGAAATCTCATGTGTTAGTTTATTTTTCCAAATAGGTTGAAGGATTTAGCATGAGCCCCCGCCATCCTTTGTCCTGGGGGAGCTGTGGGGAGAGGCAGCATGAGGCAGGGCTTGGAGACTTCTCTCCACTGGTCCCTCTTTGTGCTGTCCTGTGACTGACTCTGCCTTTTCCATCCAGATCGCAGGGAATTTGTGCTGCTCTGCACAATTGCAGGATGTGGATGGTCCCCGGTCCAGTTAGGGTCAATTGATCAGTGATCCTGTGCAGCAGAGCAGAGAGTAATATGGGATGGATTTTGGGGTGAGAAGTTTTAGGAACCGTTTGGAGAGGCAAAGGCAAGTGTTGGGCCAGTGGAATGAGGAATATTGCCTTTTTTTTTTTTTCTTGTGGTTTCTCAGTATCCTCTTTTCTCCTGGTCTTTCATGCTATCCTGAATATGACCATGCCCCCCATGTGTAACCTTATGTGATAAAACAGACCAACAAATCCATTTCCATAAGAAGTGCATGACACCCAGAACACCTGTGATCTGTGCTTAGTAAATAGTGAGGCACCAAGCTTCCTGCAAAGTCAAAGACATCGCTCTGGCATCATGTGTTTTGGTAGGATCTCTCTTGTTGACTATGAAAATAACTGAAATACCTGGCATCCTGTCTCTGTGCCGTGTGAGCAGTCATTGGCCTCCACCGAAAGAGATTTCTTTTCATTGACCCGCCCTGCCAGGTGAGCAGCCACATTGGGGAAGCATCAGGAGGAAGTATTTGATGCTCCCAAAAAAGTGCTTCACTTCTTGCTTGGCAATGGCAGCTTGGGTTGCTGTTTTTTATTTTGGGAAGCATCTTTATTTTTGTTTTCCCTGTAAATGTTTGCTTTTTTTTTTTTTTTTTTTCTCTCTAAAAACTCCTCTTCCAGTGGCACCTGGCCACTTCTCTGCTCCACTTCCACCTTCTCTGCAAAGCCACCCCGGAGTTTCCATTGCATGCTGATGACGGTGCTCAGCAGCCTACCAGGCTGTGTTGAACACCATCACTATCTCAAGCCTAAATCTTCCTAGGGCTTAACTTGATACTGAAGTTGTAGTTGACTGTGGTGTTGGGCGAAACTTTAACCTTCACTGTTGTGATAAAGACTGATAGAAGCTAAAATTAACTCTTGCATCATGTGGCCAGGGTGTTTCATAATTGGTGCCAGGAACATGTGCATTTCCTCTCTGAAAAGTGAATATATATAGCTAGTTTTTGCTTATTAAGATCAGATATGTGCCCTTTCGGCTGATTTCTGATGAATAGAAGAGCAGGCTTTTCCTATCCTGGCTGAGTTTTGCCAAACCCCCGCAGGCATGAGAGTGGTCGTGTCTGGGGCGAGGGTTGCGGATGTTCAGGATCTGTGCCCATGGCAGGCTGGCCGAGGGCAATGTTTGCATCCCAGAGGGGTGCAGAGATGTTGTGCAGCATTGACTGCTACTTGCAGGAGCAGAGACTGGCTCTGTGGTCCTGACCAGAAGGTGAAGCACAGACTGCCAAAACCTTGGGCAATGCGGTCTACTGTTCTGGGAGGCATCGATACAGAAGACAGAAATGGAAGCACAGGGTAGGGCAAGATTTATTTATCTATTAGGAAGTTACTGCTCAGAGTCAAAATGCACTTCACAGCTTTGCAATCCATCCCTCTATAGCTGCTCCTCTGACTGGAAGCAGGAGGCTTGAAGAGTCTGTGGGAACCAGGGACCTGCAGGACTGGAGGGACTAACAGGGGTTTCTTTACCCGTCCTCAGGACAACTCAAATCTGTTGCTGCTTGTTCTGCCATCAGGAATGTAGGGAGAGATAAACCTCTTCCTCTTACCTTTCTGTAGTAACCTGTAGCCCACATCCTGATCCTAGCAGAACTTGCTACATTTGCTCCCATTCCCTCACCTTGAAGGTAGTTTTTCAGTATCTCCAGCAATGTGACTTCTGTAGCTTCTTGCAGAAGCCATTGCAAAACATAATAAACCTTATTCTAACAACATCAGGGTGATGCATTCCTCCTTAAGCCTTTCACTTCCCAAAAGCTTGATACAGACCATTGTGTTAGAGAAGCTAGAAATAACAGAATGGATATGGAGGGTGCAGCCCTTGTGTTTACCCAAGGATGAATACAGCATCTTGTGCATGTTGAGAGCATCTCTAATTCAAAGGACCCTTGGTGAGTCACCAGGGCTGTACTCAGAGAGGTATCTTGGGGAAGAAAGAGGGAAGGGCACCATCACAACTGTTCTCCTTGATGGTTTGATGGGTACTCATTTAGGGATTCTGATTTCTCAGCGTTGAAGTACATCATAGCTTTAAAGGGGGAATAAGTGGAATTCCCCGTTATCTGTTTGTCAAGAATAGACTAGATCCTGTCTTGAAAAATGGTAATCACACACACACAAAAAAGAACATTTTAAAAATAAGTCAAGAGGAAGTCTCAGTTTGCAGAATGGGTGGTGAGAATGTTTGTAGACCATTCTGTGCTGGACATGACAGCATTGTTGTGGTTTCAGTTTCCTCTTAAATTTTGCTGCTACTGGTGTCTAGTGCTGGCCCGGGCCTCCACGACCAGCCCCATTCACATTGCTAGCCTCATAGCAAGGGAAGGCTCGCTTACAGAAGGAATAGGGTTTAGAGGCATCTTCAGCTTGTGTGAGTCTGGGATGAATTATAAGCCATTTCCATCACACAAGGAAATGTATAGATACACTAAAATTCAGACCTTAACATGGAAGCAACAAACCTCCAAATGACAAATTTGAGCTCAGGTCAGTCAAAACACAAAGTCAATGCAAACTACAGTGATGAGCCTCTAAGCAAGGTCCCTTGGCTTCCTAAAAACTCCTGCTGTTCTTAGTGTCCAGTATTATAGCAGATGGTGCTGTAGCCTCGCTGCAAACTGGATACCCAAAGGGCACCCACAATTCCTGAATGGCTACTTTTTTGTTCTCTCTCATCAGTTTCTATCAGACCCTGGTTTGGAGGGGGTGTGTGTTCTGTGTGGTTTTCATCTTGCCCCTTGTTCAAAGCACAACTGATGGGGAACGTGGTGGTGAACTTGTGAAATCAGCACACGGTTGTATTTAATCTGGTATTCACTGAACTCTGTGGGATCGTGGCTCCCACACTGATGCTATTATTAGACATTGCTGAGATGCCTGTTCTGTTACTTTGTCCAGTTGCAGCTACTACTGCACAGATCAAGACTCTGGAAAGATGCTGCGTCTTCCTTGCTAATGCTAAAACTGCTGTTGCTCTGGACTTGTCCTATCATGGCCAGAAGTTGAGCCTAGCTGCAGATTCATCCTTAGATGCTATGTGTTTCCTTTCAGCTTTTGCACCTTGTTTTGCGCACTTTATCTTGGTATCGCTAGTTAGGTTTAGAAGGAGACTGTCTTTTCTGCTTCATGAAATGAATTCCTAAAGCAACTCCCTGGAGCTGCAGTTTAATCAATAATACTGTGAAAAGAAGTTCATTACTTGAAGATGCAGTGGTTTTTTTCTGAAACCACCAAAATCTCATGGTGTTTACATTTTGCATCATTTAGGAATAGCCACACATGCTTGTCTAACATTTTCTCATCAGGAATGGCTGAACCTCTTTTTTTTTTTTGGTGTGTGAGAAAAGGAGAGGTGAGCTCTGTGCAGTGCAAAATTGCCAACAACAGCTTTTAGTTATGGTCTTCTCATGGACAATTGGACACTGGAACTTTCCTCACTCATCTACCATGAGTTCAAATCCTGCTTGTGCCGGTGGGCCACAGCAGGGTGAGGAAGAGGCTAACTTCCCTGCAGGAAGGGCGAATGGGCACTTGATTATAGGCACTACAGGTGACTTAATGACTTTGGAGGAGGATCAATGATTGGTTCTGTTATTTTGAATGGGGATTTTTTTACTGACCTCAACGACTCCTTAGGTCTCTGGTTGAAGGCTAACACATCCTTGGTGTGGAGACATCCTTGCTGCCTTGTGACCTATGTTCATGACTACTGTTGCTAACCTTCATCTACTCAAAATTTGTAAGTAATAATATGTCTATTTGCTCTTATTGTTTTGTGTTTTATGGATTATCAGTACTCTAATATCGGTCAAATAGCTTCCTAAAAGTCTTTGGGTGGTTTTAAAGCACATACTCTGTCTTCAATGGTGGGAGTAACTTACTCTTCTTAAAGCAGAGACTTATAAGTGGCACGTTTGTAAAGCTTTCTGCAGTTGTTAATTTATTGAGAACTATATAACCTCTAGGACACTTCCTCAGAACTTACATGTAGCTGCCCAGAAGTGGAAGTCTAGTGAGGAGTTCTGGGGATCTCAAGCAGACAAAGCCACCTGCAGAAATGTTGGCTTCTGCTTTTGTTTGTTATGAATCATTTTTTTTCAGATGGAAGAAGTGAAAGCTAAACTAAGTGACTCTATTGTAACTTCCATGTTCCCATTATTGCACTATTGGACCTTCTTGCAAACATTGAAACATTCGGTCATGCAACTTCTGGATGAGGAAGAAAGTGTGATTATTCCTGCTTTGCATATGCAAAGTGCCTTAAGAGAAAAGGGTGGTAGTTGTGTTGCTTGGGGATGGACGCCTAGAAGCTGAACATACCAAGAGCTTTGGATGGTTTTACTTGCCCTCATGAGATCCTAAAGGTGCGGCTGCTTCCCAAGGTGCTTTGTGTGTCAGGTTTGCTTGACTTCATTGTGCAATTCAGTGTGCTTTTGAGAGGCTTTGCAGGGGTGTCATCAGAGTTGCTGTGGTCCAAAGTATTCAGAGAAGAAGGTGGAGACTCCTTTGGCAGAGAGGGATTCCAGATAATATTCACTGTGTGGGTGAGCACATCCCTTCTAGGCCTAAGCACGTTACATCTGACCTCACCATCAACCAACTCTGGATGGGTTATCTTCATCTGCATCGTTGCCATGGTCAAGTGTTTTGTGAGCAAGTAACAGTATAATTCTCTGGTTTAGATCATGGTAGGTTTTGACATGCTGAGATTCTGCTGCCCAAAGCGTTTCTTCATCTCTCTCTCAGCTTTTAACAGCTGCACTTTGGGAACTTTTTGGAGGGGTCAATTCACTCATCCGTCAGGGTTGTCCTGCTCAGTAGCTGTGAAACTTGAGTGATGCTGTCCCTTGGTCCATTGCTTTGAGATTGCAACTGGTTATTGCGCCTGATATTGTGCAATAACCAGTTGCAATCTGCATGCATTGGGGGAGTGCAGAAAGTCCCGTGATAGTCTGATTTACTCTAGCATTTCCTTGCCAATAACTTTTACCCACTGTCAGAAGCTCTGGAAGATGAAATCCTGGTAGGGTGGAGTCAAGTAAAGAACTTATTGAGAAAGAGTCTAGATGGCTCAGGAAGCTGACTATGCCCATCCTTATTACCAACGAATTTGAAATTTCTAGTTTTAACAAGGCTTGAAGAAGTTTGCTCCATCTCTCAGGTTTAAGATACTCCAGTCATCTGAAAGGCTAAAGCTGAATTGCTCTGTTGAGTGGCCTGAGTGGCCACTGACACCAGTTCAAAAACATTTTCATAGCAGTTATCCCAGCAGGGCAAATGTGTACATTCCCTTATTTTTCTCCCTGAGCCATAGACTTCTGAGTAATAGTCTGCAAACCCGCAAATTTACTTCTAAGGATTGACTCAACATGATTTTGTTGATTTTTTTTTTTTTCTTTCTTTCTGTCTGTGGGGATTTTGACCACCCCAAAAAGTAAAGCTCCCCTTTTGTTTGCTTTGGGGAGATGTGAGCTTCTGTGCACAAAACCCTTAAAAATGGCAGATCTTGTGATGACTCTCATGTGTCCCATTTTTCAATAATTCCCAACAAAGTGTCAATTATTGAACCTTCTTTTTGTTCTTGCAACTGTAAATATATGGCTGTGTGCTAATTAATGCACTGTCATTCCTGTGCTAGCTGATATTTTCTCTAAAAATAGCTAGAGCTGCATCTCTGCTGATTAGCCCAGGACAATAAGTTTTATGCAGGAAATATGCTGAGACCTAGACTCTGCTCTGGCTGTTATAGGGTGTGATGGGTCTCAGCAAACTCTATTAAATAGACAAGAGAGGCAGGGGATTTTGCCTTGCAAACAAGATGAAATTCCAATTGATGTCTGCATAAACCCAAGCCCTTATGGCTAAGACAAAAGCTCCTTTGCACGTAACTATTGGACTGGTTCTTGAATCTCTTGTCCAGACTGAAATAAAGACCCAAGCTTGATGGGTGAGCAACATGTGGGTGACGGGTGAGAACCACATGGACCAAGTGTAAAACATGGTCTCAGTGCCTATGTGAATAAAATGAGGAGGAAGGGGGAAGGGTGGATTCCCAAAGGATAAGAGGTAGGAAAACCTTTCCCTTCAGATACTAGTCAGTGGTCAGTCTCTCTGTTCCTCTGTAGTTGTTCCTGTAACATCAAGGGGGAAAGCTTCCTGCTCCATGAATACTGAGGAGGAGTTGGGTCTCTTGGACACTCCAAGTGCACTCCTACTTCCATGTGCAGGGGGACAAGCAAACTTGGATCTCATTCCAGCAACAGGAGAGGGCCCCGTGATGGTTTGAGCCAGAGCTAGATGTCTGCTGTACTTCAAAAGAAGAATGAAAGTCATCATTTCGACCTGCACTGCTGTTTTCGTGTCATTTTCCTTCCCTCAGTCTTTATATGTCTGAGCTGTGCACCCTGTGTTGTTATCCCTCAGGTTGCTAGCAAGCACCAAGTGACAGCATGGTTATTTCTGACTGAATCATTTGTGTGTGGTCTTTATTTTTGTATTTTCTTGAACATGACTGTTAGGTTTCCTGGAACTGTTTGGGCTAAATCAGAGCCTTTTGCATGTTAGTAGCCACATGGCTCATTTGTGCAGTGTGGCGAGTGCCACGTGTGGCTCTCAGATGTGACAGAATGAAATCATAGTCCAGAATAGGAAATAGTGACACAACTTCTTCCCGAATCCAGAGCACTTCTCCTTTTGGCACCATTGCACGGGAAGGTGAAGAAAGAAGATCTTTGTAGAGAATGCAGAAGTGCAGGTTACTCTTGAAAACCATCTTGATGGGCGATGTTTAGGTTGTGGGGAGGAGTATGTTTTTGTGCGAGTGGCTTCAGCTACACAGCTTGTGGCTTCCTCTTCAAGCAGGAAGTCTACTCAATGCGTGACAAGAGGTAAAGGATGGGTGGGCTACAGGCTTTGCAGTGGGTCTTCTTCCTGAATTGTTGCTTACTCCATTTCTTCTCCCATGCCCTTTGGAAGTTAGTAGTCTGTATCCTTGCTTGCCTATATATCATATTTTAGATGTCAACCCTACTTAGGGTATGTTGCTTAATTCTGCAAGGTTATCACCATTTTCTTTAGTGATTCATGCTGTGCTGCCAGAGAATGGGGAGTGATCCTCTAGCCATGGGTTGCAGTAGTTTGGATGTTGTTGGTTTGTTTGTAGTGGCTGTTGCCAGGGTGGGACTGAAGCTGTTCGGGATTTAGTTGGAATTTTCTTTGACCTAATTTGGTTACTGAGTTATACAGTACAGCAAAAACACCACAGGAAAAGGAGTTTATGCAAAAATACCTAATGCCAATATGTGTTCGGATATACAGATGACTTTCCAAAGTCGCATGGTGAATTCTGTAAGAGACCTTGTGCCTCATCCACAAAGTCCCTGAGAAGAACTTGCCCTGGCAACTGATGGGGTGTGTGAGGTGGTTGTGGGAAGCATATGTGTTCAAGGGCACACAATATTTGAAGGTGATTGAAGGTAAGTCATGTTGGACTCTGGGCTTCTGGGACCCGTGTATAGGAGCAGAGTATCTTTCCTCCTCCATGCTGTGCCCATTACATGGAGAAAGAAGTGTGCATCACAGCTAAGGAGAGAGCAGATTTCATATCATGTACCAAAGCTCTTCTGCCTGCTAGGGAATGGTGGTGTCCAGCTAATTGAAAAGATTACAAAGTTGGGAGATGCTGGAAAAAATACTTTGTGTTGAGAACATTTTCAAGATAGGAGGTGCCATGACAAGGAAGTGCCTGAGTTCTGGCAGTAAGAAAAATGGGCAGCGTTGAGTGGCTGTGTCTGGTGCTACAGCTGGTACAGGATCTCTGTGGTCTCCTTCCAGTTCTGCCATGGGTTTAAAATGAGACCTTGGGTGAGTTACTTTTCTTTCTTCTCTTGATACCTTTCACTCCTTATTTTCACTAAAGACGTGGTATAGCAGTGAATGCAGATGCCTAGGGACACAGCACAGGCTGCCAGTACCATTTCTGCAATTGAGGGATGTGAAGGAATATAGTGAACACAGGAAATACAGGGGTAAATTGTGCTTCCTTCTACCTGAACTTTTCTGCAAGTGAGGGACTATAATAAGCTTGCAAAACTGGCCAGTGCTGTGTGTATCATTGACATCTTCTGAAACCCAAGAGACTCTGTTCTAGATTAGAATTTCTTGTCCATTGCTGGGGGTCCATGTCCTGTAAGTAGGCTATTCAGGGGATGAGCTTGCTCAAAGGCGTAATAGATGAGCTGAGGCTGTGGGCTGAAAGAGATTATATAGACTTTTTTCAACTTTTGCATCTCTAAGGGTTGCTCTTATGAGCAAGTGATGAGCTTTGGTTTATCATTTGCTCAATTGTTTTGTGAGTCTCAAGCCAAGACTAATAGCTCTTGCTTTCTGCCTGAAAGGGTATGGGTCAACTGCATCATGTGGACCATGTTTCTGAATACATTTCAACTAGAATTCGTTCTAAAAAAACATGTGTTTTAGAACAAATATTCTAAAAACCAGAAGAGCAGTCTCCATCACATTGTGACCATAAAGTCCCTTAGAGAATTGCAGTAGGTGGGTCTGCAGTAACAAACTTGCCAATGCTTGTCATAGCCACAGCAATGTTTGTGTTGGACTGTTGAGTTGCTCTAGTGGATGTCAGGCTGGAAATGCAGAGCAACTCTGCCATGGCGCAAATACACAGCCACTGTTTCTTAGTATGCAGATCAATGCTAAAACTGTGCTGAAGTTCTGAGAGGATGTCTTATTCTATGACAGTATGAAGGATCACAGTCCATACCTGAAAATGGTAATTCTTGACTTATTTTGACAATGACAGACAGTTTTAAGACCAAATCTCTTGAATATCATCAGGCAGCTAAATGTGCAAAGCTTTTCTGTGCATACCTGGCATGCTGTGATGCTTAGC
>JAWLRI010000337.1:124324-135061 GCA_034781795.1 Crypturellus tataupa | reverse complement strand
TTGTTGGAAATCAAACCGTTTTTTTTTTTTTTTTTTTTTTTTTGGGGGGGGGGGGGAGGGGCGGGGAGGTGCAAGGAAAGGTTTTAGAAGCACTTTCTTTCCCAGTCTGAAGACAGAAAACAAATAAGTGCACACTGTGTGTTCACTAAGCTCCTGCCAGCCTCCTTGTGCCCATAGTGGAGACACCTGTTTGGGAGGTAGCAGCCTCAAATGGAGCCAGCTCTGCTGCCCTTGTCACCTTTGAGCCAAGTTCCCCGATCACTGGGTGCTGAGCGATCCCAGGATCAAAAAGCATTTCCAGTGTTGGGGATATTTGAAAGCTCAGTCCTGAAGTTTCTTGCCAGAAAAGCAAGCATTGCCAGAAAAGCAAGCATTGCCATGAAAATCTGAAGATTTTCATGGCAATGCTTAGAAATTGTAGTTTGATCCTTAATTGCAATTATGAATCTTCTGCAACTCTCAGGTTTTCCTTAATTGGCTTCCTGTGAGAATTTACAAATGTGGTAAAAACAAAATTGCTGTTTTTGTGAGAGAGTTGGTGGCGTGAGACTCCTGAGCTCAAATAAAATGCAGCTTCTTGTGCAATGCTTTGGGGGTGCTGCAGTCAGATCCGCAGCCAGACACTGCACAACAGTGGCATTATATCCAACGTAAGCTGATTTACATGCTTGCTTTTTAAAAGTGCTAATCTATTTTTTTTTTCTTTTTTTTTTCCCCTCTCTAATCTTCTGCAATCTCTGCCAGGTTCCCAGCTCCTCTGCCTGGAATAGGCCCCAGCTGAATCTTTTATCTTTCTATTTGGCAACCCTGGGTGAAATCGTTAGCAAATGAATGACACTTTTCCTGGCTCATTAATTAGATTTACTGAGCTGAGTGGCTGCTGTTGCTACAATACTTCAATAAGGTATTTCCGTATTTTTTTTTTCCTTAGGAATCTGGATTAAAAAACAAAATAGCACTCCAAAGAAGTCCTGGTACTAGTGGTCAAATCCCCATCTACCCTATCTGAACTGGTGTTGCTTTGATGAGAACACACATCCTTACCTTGCACAGAGCTTTATTTTGGCAATTTGATAATGCCCATGCCTGTCATCATCTTTACTGCTCAATAAGTTCAAGGATGGGTATCTTGATGTTTTGTCCCTGAGGTACCTGTGGCAGGATATCTTGGCTAAGGCAAGTAGTTCTTGTGGGTTAGAAATAACCTCTGTGAAGTATTAGTATGTCTTTTTTTATTATATATATTTTTTAATAAGGTTTTTGACATGTGCTGCTCTCCCAGCCTTACCTGTCAAGGTTAAAAATAGGCCCGTGAAGACTTCATAAGAAATTAAAAATAACAGGATACAAGGAAAATAATATCTTCATCTTTTTTTGCTCTTGCTTTGCAGCCTGGGTCTAACAGGGTGCTGTGGAATAGGAGCCCTTGTCTCTCATTTTGGAGGACGAAACTGAGGCACAGAGAGGTCACTCAACATACCATGGGACCTCAGAGCTCTTGGTTTCTCTTGCAGACTTTCGGTTCCTCCTGTAACCACTAGACAACACTGTCCTTCTCTCATCTTAAGGTCTGAATACCCTGACAAGTGTTGGGGGGATCTTACTTTTCAGTATTGGCCTGGGGTCCCAATGCCAAGCCACTGCAAATGCTGTGGCCTGATCTGCGGTTGTGATGCTGATGTGCTGCTCTTGCTCTCATCTCATTTACAGATGGGTAGTTTGGACATGGAGAGACGAAAGCATCTAGTCAGGGAAGAAGGGTGGCTCCAGAGAATGAAGCACTAAAATGGGCAGTATTTAAGATCCTTCTCTACAGAGTACCTCTTCTCTTGGGCTAAGCATCTAAAATTAATCATTTGCCCTTGGATGGAAAACACAGCTGCAAACACTAGGAAGTGGGTCTTTCAGGGTTCCTTTCTACAGTCTTGCAGGTCTACATGGGGATGGCTCCACCTATTTGTCTCATATTTGTCTAGATTACCATGGGGTTTCCTGGACTACCAACATATAGGAGATGAACTCCAAGTCTCCTTGGTGCATTCAGTTGAGCATTTGCAAGAACACTAGTGTGGAGTCTGCCCTATTAGGGATGTCAAGGCATGTAAGGGGCCTGTCCTGGTTCCCCTCTATGGGACATTGCCTCCTTCATTGCTGGCTAGATGCAATGGGGTGAAGTGCTGTAAAGCCCCTATTCGTCCTACTGAGTCCTCTCTATGCTCATGTAAAGAAAGTCAGTGCTTCTAGCAAAGACTTCCTAAGGCGACTGTTCATGTTGGCTTTTATTATTTATTGTCTAACTGAGCACCACAACTGCTGAAAGCCTTTGAAGGAAACTGAACTCTCAACACTTTCTGAAGTTTGGGGTCAGTGACCTGCTTCAGTCAATAGAGTCCAAAAGAGGCTGCTACTGCTGTTTGACTAAGACTGCCCTGAGGAAAGGGTTAGTTTTGATGCTGCATCCTGCAGGCTCCTGGAGCCCCTTTGATGCTCGTGGAGGACTGCAGGATGGTGACAGGCAAAATCAGCTATCAGCCATTAACACAACATTCCTTACCCTGCTGCCAGCTCCCTTCCAAGCAGGCTTCTCCGCCCTAAGAAAGTTGTAACCAAAAGCTATTCACACGTATCCCACTTGAGATGTACCTTCCCAGAAACAGAGTGATTATTTACAAAAGGACCCACTGCTGCTAAAGTCAATTCCCTGCTAACCAGTTTTTCGCAGAAGGTAGAGGGTTCGGGCTAGCTAACCCTGTTTACACCGTTCCCATTGAATTTGCAGAGTGGAGCATATTCTCAGAAGGGATGTGAACTTTTTAAAGAGGTCAAGCCCTTCAGTTCAGGCTTTGTGATCCCTGACAGGCTGCTGGGAACTCTGTGCTTCAAGGCTGCTATGCTGGCAGGTGCTAGAGAAGCTCAAACTCCATCAGTCAAAACAGATATATTCTGATATATTTTGAAATTGAAAGCAAAGAAACACCTTGAGATTTCTGTAGAGGTAAAGGGAAGGGAAATGGGTTGACTCTGTCCCAGGTGTGAGATAAGTGGACGGGTCTGCTCTGAGGCTCCAAAAAGCTGTGTGCTAGCTGACCAGAATGACCTTGCTTTGCTGAACTCATGCTGTTTCTTTTACTATTATTTTTTTTGTAATACCGAAATGAATTAATATCTAGGCATTCTCAGAAACAGAAAATATCCCTGAGTAACCAGTCAAATTCAGTTATGTTCTGAGTAGACTGATAAAATGGAAGGGATGCAAAACCAGATAAAAGCACAGAATTAATATAATGGGCAGGTTTTATACTGGCTCTCAAAGGATTAAATTGTTGTATATTTAAAGTGTTGTCCGGATACCAATGCGGTTCCTTGTCTAGCCACAATCATCCTGTGTGATCTGGGCAAAATATCCTTGCCTTTATGTGCCTTGGTTCCCTGTTTCTGTAAGGGTAATACCTTATACACGTGCACACACACACACACCTTTTTGTGTATGTTTATATATATTTTTTTTCCTTGAAAAAGTAGTTTGAGGATGAAGGAATTAAAGATTGCCTAGACTTGGTGTTGAGGTAATAGGATGTAAACATTTACCTGTTTGTGATTCTGGGGCAGCTGAGTGCTGCCTGAATCTGAGCTTTGGGAATGGAATGATTCCACCTTAGGGCAATGACATGTGGCTTCCTGAGATGCCAAGGAATGTGGAGTAGAAGCCATGCAAGAGATGGGACTGTTTTCTCTCACTGAGGCTCTCTAATAAACGAGGACACATCTGGTGTGCTGTGTTGGGGTGGGTGTTGTGTGGAGTGGGATCTGGCATAGCACCCTGATGTTCCTGGCATTGCTTTTACAGAGATGCTTCACATGGAGGTCAGAATAGGTGGAAGAAACAATACAATGGGAAATGCTAGAGACTGGTCTCCATACCCTGGGGGAGCTGAAGGGGTTGCTTATGGTGCAGGACGGAAGAGGGTGATGCGATTGCAAGCTTGAAGTTGGTTTCAACCTTGTCAAAGTGTTCTGAGCCTAAAAGCCAGATGAGGACCACGTGCAGACAATGTGTGGGGACCTCACTGTGATGGGTTTTCGGGCTCTGGGCTCTGATTTCCTAAAAATACGTCTTCTTGTAGGCCATCCTCTCACAGCAGAGTGCAGGACAGCTGCAGCTGAAGCATAGCTCGATCTCATCCACGCTTGTGGCTTGTGACTGTCACAATCTATTATTTCAGTAATGGCAAGTGGCCTCTTGCAGACTGCAGAATGTCTCATCCCCGCACCAGGCCTGCCTAGAAAGGGCTCTGAGCAAAGTGAGGGAACACAGCTGGTCCTGCTCAGGGATATTGCAGCATGGTGGGAAGTGAGGGCCAACCAGCTGCATCAGCACCAATGCATCTTTGCCCCTTTGGCTAACAGCTTCTTCATGATTAAAGTCAATATCTCTAGAGGTCTCATGCTTACAGCTTGGGGATGATAGTGGCAAACAGGACTGTGGGAGGGTTTGGGTGTCCTTGCTGAAAACCCTGAAATGGTGCATTGCACACACAGGATGCACACTTATAGGGGGGCTCTTCAGCAGCCTCAAGATGTTAATCTCACCTTGTTAATCTGAGCACCAGTTCATGTCAAAGGCAGCTGGTATGGGGATGGTTTAATTTTGCTTTGGGGCTGAGGCCTTGGTTCTTCTAGATAGATAAGAAAATTAACAGCATGAAGCACTTTTCTTGGTTTTTGTTTCCAAGCAGTCCTGCATTATTCGGGCCAGGTATTGCCCTCACCATACAATTTTTAGAACAAAGAAAGCAAACAGAGACTAAAGTTAAAAACAGGAACTCTTACATAAACAATACTATGGTGCTGCTGGTGCTTCACAGTGTTTCTTCCTGCTCAGAAACATCTGGCAAGCTAGCGCCAAGGCTATGGGGATTTGCTGGGCTTGCAGAGCCTGTCTCTCCCGGATGGTCTGCCCTTGCCTGTGAGAAAGTCAGCTGGTAAATGACTGAAAAGCTTTTCCATTCACTCAAATGTGTGTGTGTATGTGTGCATACATACATACACACACACACACAAATATATAAATATTTGTACACCTGGAGTGTGATACCCAAGGAGAGAGGGAGGACTCGTCCAGCCAGAATGCCTAGGTCTGGTGGTTACCACTGCCCTGGCATGGGTGAGACATTTCTGTGCTAATGCCTTGACCTGGCTCCAAGAGAGACCAAGAGCCATTGGGTACATATGAAGGGAGCAAAGGAACAGAGGTAATCAAGTTGCAAGCCAGATCTCCTGTCCAACATCATCCGCACACACCTGGACCTCAGAAGAGCTGGCCAGATCTCATTCACTGCAATGTGAATCCAGACACTGGCATGCAAAGGATAAAGGTGGTGTTTGAAAGGTTTCATTTTCTATGGCTTAGTTTTCTTAGTTTTAGATTCTGGTTTTTTGAATCACTGTCAGATGAATGCAAACACACTTTTGAAATGATTGGTTGAATAGTTTCGCTCTGAGTCTTCAAGATCCCCCTGTTCACTACATCTTCTCCTCACACAGCCTCAGAATAGAAACTATTTACTGAAATCCAGTCACATTCACTGGGGAATTTGTTTGCCTCTGATCAATTTCTCTATTTTTTTTTTTGCTAAGTTTCTTGCAGACCTAGCGCTGCTTCTGAAAAGTTGACCCTAAAGCAGCATTCTCCTGGGATCATCAATGCTGCTTCTGGGGTTACCCCCAGTGCTGGCCTGCAGGCGGGACGTTGCATCCCTGGCAGCTGGTACCTGATGCCAGGAGAGCGGGATGGACCCCAGGCTCAAATGCCTGGAATTCACCTTGCTGATGCTGGCCCTGGGCATGAGCAGCTTAGCTCAACTACAAGGACAGGCCTTGAATTTAACCCTAAATGTGTGCACCCATGTGCTACATGGGGCTCAACCACTGCATTTTTGCAGCTAGGAGGAGAGGGAATTTGCCTGGACTGCATTTTGACACCTCTGATGAAGCTGGCTCAATGGGAGTGAGTCATCCCTTCATAGTGGAGGGGAGCAAGGTGCTCAGAGCATGATTTATCTTGATCTAAGGTATCTGTTTTAAGTAGGTCACTTGAATTGCTCTTTCTCTCCACTACCAGGCTCGTTTTCAGCTGGTTGATGTAGAGGATTGAAAATCCCACTCTGAATGCTAGGAAATGGGGCTCCTCCAAGGAGCACAGATACGCAGAGCAAAGGAGAGCAAATGTGTGCAGAGTTAGGGCCCTGTTGCATGTGTATCTTTCACCTCTGAGTCTCTGAAACATGAAACAGTGTTTGGTGGCACCTCTTTAATTTTTTGGAACTTGCAACCTCTTCACCCTATAAGCCTTAGCCTTAAGCTCCAATTGCTAATACAAGTAATCTTGGGGATGGAATTTGGGAAAACACATTAAATAATTCTTCTTTGCATCAATGTGAAGGGCTTGGATGGAGGCATTTATGCAGAGTTGACACATCTTAGGCATTTCCCAGTTTCCTGTTGGGTTTCTCCCCTGATCCCCTTAGTTGCGAGGACTTAGTGACTATTAAGAGTAGCAAAGCTGTACCAAAAGGAGCTGGGAGAATAAGCACCTAGCGATTAGCACACTGAAAACAGCCAATAACATGGGATCTAAAGCCATAGAGCAGTCACCTGCCGTAACAGGAGGCTCAAAAAAATGCGTTCCCAGCCTCTCTTAAGAGTGTCTACTCCGTGCCTGCTTGATGCTGTGCAAGCGATGATTGCACATAGATGCTGTGGTGTTCTTGGGTAGCCTGCTCCTCTCTCATACGGTGGTTGTGCTTTCTATGCATGGGGAGCACCTAGGCACTGTATTTTTTTTTCCTTTTTTTTTTTTTTTTTTTTCATGTTGCAGTTCTGGGCTAAGTGATACTGAGCCCTGCTGCCTAGGGTGTCACGTGTGTGTGTGTGAAGCTTCGTTGTGGTTATGTGTCCCCTCCTCCTTCTCACCCAGGTCCTGCTCCTCTGTTGTGGTAATTCACAGGGCTGTACAGCATACTGCATTTACATCTCACATGTGTTTGCTCCTCCCTGAGAGCAAAATACCCATGTGGCATGTGGTACAGGTCTGGGGAAGCCATGCTGAGGAATAAGGAGTCTCTCTTGTCCTGTGCTATGGTCAGATTCCTCTCCGGACCTTGGCTCCCTTTTCTGCAGCTTAGCCTCAGGATGTGGTGCTGGGGCTTAGGGGTTTTGGTTATTGCATTGCAGCTTAGATGCTTTCTTGGTGGGTCTGCTGCTGCTCACTACAGGAAAATGGTAGAGGCAGTTTTCATTCTTTCCATTCTTCCTAGAAGGGTTTTTCTCACCCCCAATGGTGCTGATGCTCGGTGCCTTTGTTGCACTGCCATTTCTGAGCTCTCAGCTTGGAGACCTTTTGCCTCTGGTCAGAGATGTTTCCTTCTGATGCACATCGATGTGCAGTGTTTATGGTCCTGATCAGCAGCCCAACAGGAAGAGAAGGAGTAGAAACAACTGTACAGATATGCAGTTGTTAGGTGAGACTTAGCTTTCCAAACATCTTCGCAGTCTGCTGCTCATGGAAACCTTTGTGTGCCCTGGACTATATTATGGCCACTAATCTGCCTTCCCCCTAGAGCAGTTTCCATTCGTGAAAGTGTATAATGAATTAATTTGGACTTCTTTCTGCAAAGAAGCACCCTCTGATCCAAGTCCATGGTTTGGCACACCCAGTCCAGCTCTGCATAGCTGCAAGCCAGATGTCTGCACTGGAGTTCCTCACCTTGCTTTTAGTGGAGAGGAACAGACACATTTCAGGAGGATACAACTGAACATCTCAGAAGTCTCTTGACATGAACTGAACTTCCCCAGGATAGCCAGGTAAATAGCTTAACTAGTTACCTACCAGTTGTAGCTAGTTACAAACTAGCTGCCTGCATTTTGAGATGAATCATACCTCATGTTTTGGCTTTCTTGGTCTGTCTCTTCCTGCAGTGTTGCAAAGAGCTGTACCCATTGCCCATTTTCTATGGATGTGCTATACCTGGCATGGGGCTGCCCAGTAACCTGTCAGGGACCTGGCAGCTTTTCTTGGACACAAAAACTGGGTGCTGCTTTGCCTCATTTGTGTGAACATCTGTAGCCTGCAGGTCAATGTTAAAAGGATTCAGTAACGGCTTTCGTACGTTAGGTGCTTTCCCTGCTCTGCGGTGGGAGTCTCATTCAACCAGGTTCTCAGGCATGGTGAGAAGGAGGGGTGAGCTCTGCGTCTTAGTAAGCTTTCCAGTTCTCACCATTTCTAGTATAAATGAGTCCTATATTCATCAAAATAACAAAACTGCCCCCTGCTCAAGGATAACTCAACTCCTGCAGTGCTATGGTCTGCTGGACCCTAAGATCTCATATTGAGGGAGCTACCAGGCTAACGCCTTTCCCCTTTCCAGGCAGAATTTTATCAGTAATGCATCATATCTTCTTTCCTCACAGTGAGCATGCTAGTGATTACCCGTTCCATTTCTGTGCCGGAGTAAGAGTCCTTAGCGTGGTTATTCCACAAACATGTTTTCTCCTTGTATTACAGGTTTTATTTTCTTTGAGATGAATTCACGGTTGAAACCCCAGTCTTCTATTTCACTCCCAAAGGCTGCAGTTTGTTCAGAATCCCATTTTATGTCAAAATCCCATTCCAATTTTAGGACCATCAGTTCATATACTTGTCTGTTGCTTATCTATTGCAGTCAGTCTTTGTCCAACATCCCAGAGCTGGGGACTGATTGCTGTGAAAACTTACTTCCCGAGCTGTTCACAAAACTTGTTGCTTCTGATGCTGTTGGGATCACAGCATCATATCCCTTCATATCTTGGGAGACGTTGCTTATTATTTTGCCTTCTCTTCCTTTCTTCCCTTCATTCCCAATAAAATGTAAGGGGGATAATAGTGCATACTTTTCCTGCTGCTTTTATTTTGCTTTGTGGTAGGCTTTTGCTATGTGTAAGTACAGCAGCATCGTGGGGACATTGCTGTGATTTGTGTTTGTAATTAGCCCTGTCCTTGCATTACAGCTGAGGAGAGGGAGCAGTCCCTGAGGCTCCAACCCAGCCGCCACTGACTCCTTAAGAAATGAGAGTTAATAACAGGCTTTTCAGTCCTAAACCACATTGGCCCATACTACCATCCTGCTGCAGTGGCAGGTAGTGTGGGTGGATGAGGATGTGCATAGGTGGCTTGGTGGAGCTATTGGTAGCGATGCCTGAGCAGATTCCTCTTTTATTTGTTCTCTGCAGCCTCTTTGGGGGTAATTCCCACTGGTTATTCTGTGCCTGGATTCAGTAATGGCTTGATCTGGGCCTTACTGACCAGCTTTTGAAAAGACTCATGTCACTTCTCTGCCGCCTGATTCCTCACTGATTTGGGGAGTGGTGACTTCCCTGGAACTCAGATTCTGTGGTCTGAGGAGTGAAGGTCACTCATGATCCTCCCTGTGATTTGATGTGCTACATCTGTTCAGCCTTCTTGGAGGCCTTGGGGTAAGAGCAGCTTTCGCCCTTGCTCAGGAGGACAGGAACCTATGGCCCTATAAGGAAATAACACGATGGCAGTGTGTTTGAGTGGTATATGCTTTCCTTTGCGAGCACCTAAAAGGATGTTTGTCAAACTGTTTGTCTCCTGGATCTTCTGATACCATGCCTTTTTGTGGTTTGAATGAAACATCTTATCACCTTCATCTCGCTGTTCTTTGAGGTACTGCACTTACTTGGAGGTAAACAGACAGTGGATGAAGTGTGAATCTCAAAAATCGCAGTTTCCTTCTCTCTCTGCCCCCCATTTCTACAAAGGCTTCCTTCAGCTGTTCACTTGCTTGGCTCTGAATTTCTATCTTTGGCTCCCATACAGGGTGTAGAGGAGGCAGTAAAATCTTGCAAGACAAGGACAGCTAAAACCAAGATTTCTTCTGTCTCCTAAGCATAACAGATACTTTCACTGGAGCAGCAGGTATCATACGTGAACTCTGTTCTGCTACATAATCACATATTTAACTCCCTTACTGTGTGGGGACATGTCTGTGAGGGCACCGGTGCTGCCCTGTTCCCCACTGCCCCATTTGGGAGAAAATGCAGAAAACTGAGGTGCTTCTTGAGAGAGAGGATGACCTTGCTGATGTGCTTGTATAAGAATCTTCCCTGGGAGAGAAACAAATAAACAAAAAACACACCAACAAAAAAGCTACTGTCTAGAAGCAGATGGCTTTAATATCAAATGAAGTGGTTCTCCTCCCATTCGGTAGCACCAGCCTAAGTTCCTTCTTCTTTAGTCACATCTGGCTAAGCTGTGTGCCCTGGGCTCCCCTGCAACTGCAAGCCATGTACTGAACCAGATCCTCCTGCTCTCCTTTGAGGGAGCATCTCAGCGACAGCATCTGCCAGAGCACCTGAGCAGCATATTTCCAAATCAGTCCTCTGGGGTAGGGGGCTTGTTTTTCCTCTCCTACTTCCTGCCTTGGATGCTCAGCCAGCAACCTAAGAACAATTGAGGCAGGAAAGGGTGTTATCCTTCTGTAAAGGTATCTGGGGGCTTTCTACAGCCCAGCGAGGCAATGCTGGGCCTCCGTGTCACAGGGCCCCTCTCTGGGGTGGTGGAGAACTTCCAGCCAGGTCATAGAATCATAGAATGCCTAAAGTGGAAGGGACCTCTAGAGGTCATCTAGTCCAACCCCCCTGCACACGCAGGGCCACCTAGAGCACATGGCACAGGGC
>JAWLRI010000337.1:95283-124224 GCA_034781795.1 Crypturellus tataupa | reverse complement strand
GAACTGCACCAACTCATGGTCACTGCAGCCAAGGCTATCCCCCACCCTCACATCTCCTACAAGTCCCTCTCTATTTGTTTGTCCTTTCCCATTCATGAATATCTCTGAGGAGCTGCTGGGATTTACTGCTGTGGAAGGGAAAATCTCAGTTTGTGACACAGCCTGGTTTTCCTCTTGTGAGGGAGATGATTTGAGCAGAACAGGATGCTCCTTGGAATAAAGCCTTCGTGTAACCCTGTATTCATAATCCCTATATGCCCTGGCATGAACACATCTCTCCAGCCTGACTGCTATATGTACAATGTGAGCCTCTTCTCCCAAGACATGGTGGGCATGAAGGACCTGAAGGGTCCTCCTTTCCTCTGGCAGTAAGCGGGAGAAAAGTCATGAAAGTAAAAGACCACACAGTATTGAATACAAACTAAGTGACTGCAATTGGAAACCTTCCAAAGACTTTTGCATCCATGAAAAGTGCCCCGAAAGCTTCTCAAATTTTCTAAGAACCTTCCTAAACTACCTTTGGTGCCATTTCTCATTGGTCTTAATTTGAATAATCAAATCAGATTTGTTTCCTATTTGTTTTCCTATTAGTAAATTTGCATCCAGGCCTTGTGGGGGTCAACTCCAATTCTGTTGCGTACCTGTGACAATGCTAAGTGTCAGCCGTGTGCCAAAATCAAGCCTAAATGGGGAAACCTTGGAGCAAGTTGCTTTTAATAATCTCCTGATCCAAACAAAACCATGGAGCTTAAAACTGTCCCTGCTGAACCTGAGAGTACTGCAACGGTACCAACATGGTGTAATGCTCATCAGAACAAGCTTCGTTTTCTGCATGCCTCATGCTGTAGCTGTTTACAAGCAGGTTGTCCTCCTAGCTGTGGTTCCCAGCTTCCCAGTTCCCCTTTCAGTCTCCGCCAATTCCTCTTGCCGTCTCTGCCAGGGAGTTTCATAGATGCTATGCTGATGTTGGGTGGTCATCCTGCATGAGATGGAGCAGAAGGATTTACTGCAATGGGTGGTGGTAGACGTCTTGGGTGACCAACTGCCTCTATGGACCTGTGCAATGCAAGGCAGTGGGAAGCCTCTCCAGGTGAGACCTTGCCATTTCCTTTCACAAGTCTAGTCCTTGTTCAAGAGTGGCATTCAATCCTTGACAGACTATGTTCTTCAAAACTGTTGTGCCTCCTAGGATCAATATCTCGAGTGGCTTCATATGGGGGTTGAATGGATGGGTCTGCATGCAATGCACACAGCCCAAAGTGCTGCTGATTTGTGATAACCTGACATTGGAAGATTTCTCTTTCTTTTTTCTATGTTTTCCTCTTAATTCATCCCTCAAAATTCTTCTTTATTCCCTGGGATGTTCCTGTACCATCTCCCAAGAACCTATTTGACATGTAGAGAACAGTCAGGGGAAACCCTCATCTTCTGTAACGTGTTGTTCTGCTTGGAAATGTACAAAGCATTACCTTGGTGATGAGGGCATCTCAAGAGGGGATATACTCTGGCAGTGTGAAACTGCCACTGTGGGCAGATTACTACACAATGTCTATGTGGTCCCTGCCACTGGCACTTGTATGAGTGCATTTATTTATTTAATTATTTCGAGAGATGCTCAGCACTTCAACAACTTCATGGTTCACTGCTCCTCAACACTGAAAAAGTCTTCTCTAGTGCTCCTGGAGCTCCTAGGGCTAGTTGGAAAGTCTGTTTATGTCCTCCTGAACTGTCCCCTGCCTCGTTATTTCTCACCGTGTTGGTGGGAAGGGAGAATTTGGGGAAAAAACAGTGGATGGGCTTGAAAAGTTTCTGCTGGGCTGTGGTGGATAAACTGAATTCCCTCCCACCAAAGAGTCCTCTACAATGACTGTCTTGGGTGAAAATGTTTCGATCTATGTGATCTGTGTAAGGAAAATAATAGATGAAGGATTTGTGTTTCGTGGTTTGAAAGTTATAATATTTAGTCTGTAATGCTCTGCCCTTATATTTCCTGCCCGTTCCTTGCTGGGATCAGGAGGCATCAGGAGGAGGGCACTGGGTTGGCACGGGATTCGCTGGGAGCTTGCGGAGCATGAGACAGCAGCGTGGTCCCCTCTGGTGACTGCACTGGGCTCTGAAACATGCTGATGTGCAAGGATGTGTATTTTCTTTTGCGAGTTGGGTGTTGTAAGGGGTACTTATGAGTCACACTGTTCTCTTAGTCACCGCTTTCCTCTTGCCACAAGTCATGACTAAGATGCTGATGTGCAGATCTCTGCTCATTTGGTGCCATGCACCTCGGCAAAGCCCTCTTGGGTGCTCCCCATCCAGACTTGGGCGATGTGTAAAACTTTTGACAAAATCTGAAATTGCCTGCTGGGGCAGCAGGAAACCAGGAGCAGGAGTACACGAGCTTCTTCAGGGTGAAAGAGAGAGCTTGCACTTGGCAGGTCAGTGTTTCCTTGCTGTGGATGTATTTTGACTTGTTTGGAGCTGTTTGTGGCTTTTCATGAGCATCAGAAGGGCCGAGCAGCGGGGCTGGATGTGGTTCACCAAGTTTCCTCAGCTGCTGGGGGTCCCAGGATCCAGACACAGCTTTGCAGAGCCATCCCAAGGAGTTGCCAGGACAGAGCCTGTGCTGGAGAGCCTGTGCCACCAAGGCAGCAGGGAGACTCGACAGCAGGGACCTGCTGGAGGCTCTGCTGGGACACTTAGTGCACTAAGAATCCAGCCCTACCTGAGAAAGCTCGTAAAGAAGTATATGGGGGAAGATTTGTGAATAGTCTGAGCAGGAGCACATGGCATAGAGAAAGAAAGGAATGTGCTGACCTGGATGAAAGCAGAGACCCCTTTAGCTGATGTTTTTTTCTAGTGTTGGCAGTTTTTATTTCTTTTTTTTTTTTTCCTCTGGGATATTTTTTTGATTATTCATGTTGATTTTAACCAAGAAGTAGAGTCTGCAAGAAAGATTCCCTGTGTGTTCGGAGAGGTGGATGTCCAGTGTCAGTGTGGCTGGGGACAAGGTTGCAGTGAAGGAGGAGATCTCTGATGGCTCATGGAATGGGCAAGTGTGTGACTGCTGCTGTCCTGGTTTTATTTTCAGGACCCTTGGCTGGTATATTTCAACATGGTGGGATAAAACCTTCCTGAAAGACCAGGACTTAGGTTTGTACCCTGAACACTGGAGGAGAGGTGAAGCGCACGGAGAGATGGATTGTGAAAAGAGTGCAGCCAGGCAGGCAATCTGCTATTTCACAGCATCCTCCGGCATTTGGGCTCAGCCTACCCCCTCCCAGCATTTTCCTTCACTGACAGAGGGGCATTCGGACCTTTTCTTCATGTTGGCTGCACAGCAGCAAGGTGAACGGTGATGGAGGCATCATGCAGCAGTCGTGGCTGTTGCATGGCTAGCACTTGGGATTTGCAACAGCCACCGGTGGATACTGCAGCCACCAAAAATGATTCCTGTACAATGCAGACAGTAGGATCCTGGCGTCTTCTGTCTCTTTTTTTCCACTCAACCCTATTGCAAAATGTTGCAGGGTTGATCTCTTGCAATGCTATCACTGATGGGAACTAACCCAAGATTACCTCCTTGCCACAAATGTGTGTGTAGGACTTTCTCTGTTCCACCAACAGGAACTGTGAGGACACAGAGTGTACATGACACGTTGAGGGGAGGCTTTAAGCCTGTTGCCCTCGCTGGTGCTCTAGTGACAAACATGTGCACCTTTGCCATGGTTGGGAGCTGAGTGGAAGATGATGTTTGTCAGAGGGGAGCATGATGTTGGCTTTGGGACTGGAAAGGGGGCATCAGCTGGGCTATCTTGTCTGCGCTAAGGAAATGTTTGGGAGCTTTTTTACCTTGTTCTCAGTTAAAGGTCTGGTGGGCTAACTTTCTTCCTTCTCTCTCTTTAGGAGATGAATTAAAATGCAGCACACCACGTGCACGGAGGACAGGATCTATCATGCACTGGAAAGATGTCTACATGGGCTTAGCAGAGATGCTGTCTCCAGCAGATGGGCTGGTAGGTGACCTGATGGCCCTGGGTCAGCTTTACTTCTCTGACAGAGGACAAGAGCAGGTTCTTCTGTTCTTCTGTCTCTGGCTTGCATTTGGCTTCTGTTACCATTCTACCTGAGCACTTGGTTAGGAATGCCCTTCTGGGATTACTGGGGGAGAGGAAGCCCTTTTTTTCCCTTCCAAGGTTCATAGCTAGAGGTTGGATCCTGCTCAATCCATCTTCCTGTGCTTCTTATGGCAGTTGCAAGATGTACCAAGATGTGTTTATGTTTTGCATAGGTGCAGACCTGACGGAGATGCTGTGTATCCTGACAGTTGTTCCTACATCAGGAACATCACTTTTCACCATGAGGAAAACCTTTTTTGGTTTAGCCATCCACCTTGCTTTGCTTTGATACAAGTATATCCCAAAACCTATGTGAATATCTCTGCTGCATTGTTAGAAACAAATGTTATATCAGTTACTTTAGATTTATGTATTACTTAAATCTAGCTCAGAAACCATGTTGATCCTAAGGGCCTGCGCCTTGTTCAGAGGGCTGAGAGGGGATTCAGCATGAGGTGCTGAGACCAAGGCAACAGTGTGCAGCAGAAGTCCTTTCCAAATGACATTTCCACAACTCTTTCTCCTACTAGTACTTTTTGCACACTTTTACACTGCAATTAAAGCCCTTGCTAGTCTTGTGGATAAAAGTGTATCATGAAAGACCTGCAAGCAGTATCCTACATGCTGCTGTGTACTGGAGTAATCTCTGCCTGGACTCATTTTCTCATGCCCACAGGAGAAATGCCCATCCTGTCGCACCACTCCAAGAACTTGATTTCTGTTGCTGTCACCCAGGACTTCTGGGTTCTTTTGGTCTCCCCACATTGTGGGAAGCAATCCTTGAAACATGACCTACAGTCACTGTTCCTGGAAGAGCAACTTTGCTTTTGGCACCGTTAAAATGCACACTCAAAGGCATCCACCTTGCCAAGCATTTCATTGTGCTCACTGCAACTCTCCTCTTCCCGTAATTATAATTAATCAATCTCTGTGTCACTCACAAACTTCACCCTCGCATAATCCCAGACCCTCAGTGTTGTTTGTATGGGAGCAGCCTTTAGAAAATGACTTCTTCATAATTTGTCCAGCTCATTAGCAAAGGTAAGACTTTGCAGGGCTGCAATTAGGTGCTGGTGGCCTCTCTTAGAAGCAGCCTGGTGACTTATGTGTTCCAGATAATTTTCTGCTACCTATCAGCCTGCTTTCAGTCCATTTCGCATAAGCTTTGTGCATTCGGTGACGTGACCTGACATTACTGGGAGAATCTTGGATATTTTTCACATCAGAAAGTTCTCTTTCATCAGCCATGTTTGTGCTCTTGCCAAAAATCTTCAGTCAACAGACTCTGGGTTTTGCAGTCATTGGTAGATACAGTGTTAATAAATTTGTTGTCCCTTGCCTGAGAGTACCTTTTCTGGACAGCCCTGGGGCAGACTTTCTCAGCCAAATCTTTTAGTACTCTTGGATGTGGGTTTTCTCATCCTGCTGACTCTTACGTTTGCTTTGAAGAGCTACTGTCTCACATCCTACTCAGTCACAATTGGAATAGGAAACATGTTGTTATTGCAATAACATACATGATTTGGGAAGAAAAAAGTAATGCAGGTATCTATGTACAGCCCCTAAGAAGGTATCCTGTTTCTTTTCAAAAACAGAGCAGAAATGTTTTTCATTTTCTGCCTTTCCTGTTATGAATGATTTTGTCCTTGTCTCTTACCAGGTCTAAGTTGTTATTTAAAGCAGGTTTCTGTTCCTCATATACTTGATGAATCCTTCCATCCTGTTCTTAGTTGTGCAGTAGCCTTCTCCTTTTTGCTTTTTAACTTCCAATATAATTGCTTTTCCTTCCTTTTCATAATTTTAAACAGTAAAATAATGCACTGCAGATTGCAGTTTTTTGGGTTGGAATGTCACTAGAATTTTGTTATTTTCTGAATTATTTAGTGCTTTATTTTTACACAATAATTTTACAGCAGGTTGCTCCGGAGCGGCTGAGTGATCACTTCCAATTACATCATCTCACTGCAGAAATAGGTGACTGAGTAGCTGAGGTTTGTGAAGCTAGCAAGGCGGAGAAATGGCCTTGTACAATTACTGTTTGGCACTCCAAGTCTGCCCATGGTGGCATCTGTGGGCTAAATAGTGCCAGCCCAAAGCTAGTGATGGGACATGCGAACAACAGTATGTTGAACAAATTTTGACTTTCACACCCATTGCCCCAGGCTTACAATGGGTTTTCTCACCGATCTCCATCCTTGTAGATATTCAAGAGTGGCCTGGATGTGGTTCTGGGCAACCTGCTCTAGGTGACCCTGTCTGAGCAGGAGGTCTGACCTAGACGATCTCAACCAGTCCTTCTGTGGTTGAGGTCCAGCCACATGCAGCAGGACACCGGTGTGTAGGTCCTATTGTGTGATGGTCCCATTGTGTGGGAGACCGTGATGGATCATGGAGCTGCTCCCAGTCCCAAGGCCACTGACAACATTTCTTGGGAGAAAGAAAGAGCATCAGAAATGCTTGTCCTGGCATCCACAACCCTAACAAAAGGACCTCAGAGTAGGTGGAGGCTGGGCCCAGAGGTGCCCACGGTGGAGGTGGCCCTAAGCAGTGCTGGGGAGCCCAGTGCAGGTGGGCGAAGCTGCTGCATGGGACACAAGAGCTGTGGTCCAGGATCTGGAGAAGTCTCCCTCGGGCTACTCTACCTTGCAACTAAACGGCTCCTCACAGGTAGACTGTCTTGAGCTCAGCGCTGGATCCTGCAAAGCAATTCCTTTAGCTGGTGAGACCTTTGCAGTCCTTTAGAGCAGCCTCTTGAAACAACCTAGGGAAATGCTGACATCCCTTTGCTTTTTATCACCTACTTGGTCTGTGTCACCTCTGGCAACACCGGGCACCACTCACTGTGGGGCAATACCACCTTGGTTATTTCTTTTCCAAGCTACTGCTTACCCCCTGTGCAGAGCAGCAAAGGGGAAACATCAGCCGCGGCTGCCAAATTCAGGAAGGAGCCACTCAGAGAAGAGAGAACATCTCGGTGCAGTTCTGAGAAAAGAATCTTCAAGCCTCATCCTTCCGAAGCCGCCCACAGGCTCTTCGCCCACTGCCACTCGTGTGAGGCGCCCTGCCCTAATCTTGATTGGTGCCGATAATGATCAAAGCCAGAGCGATGAGTGTGACCGAGCTCCTCTGCGACATGCACTTGTTGGGCCTGGACTTGGTGCTGCACCATGTCCCCCCTCCAAGGTTTTGAGCTCCCAAAGGGAGGTTTTTATTGAGATCAGGTAGTGGAGGTGTGTAGTGGTGAGCCCTAGGTTGCACAAATAAAAAGCACAGTGTCCTGCACTGGGCTTTGTGATGGAGGTAGCACATGGTCTTGTTCAGGCACCCAGGATAACCCAGGATCTCACTGTGTTTCTGCCCCTGTTCTGTTGTCATGGGACAAATTGGGACCCTGGTCCCTGTCTCCTGTGTGAGGTGCATTCACAAAGGCTGCTCTCGGTGGTGTGGGATGGGAACTCTCCCATGATGAGTGTGTTGAGACACTGGTGACTGTGGTTGCAAGGATGCTCCTTACTGGACTGCTTGCTTTGAAAATATAGAACTGACTTATTTTGG
Source organism: Crypturellus tataupa (assembly GCA_034781795.1). Taxonomy (NCBI): domain Eukaryota; kingdom Metazoa; phylum Chordata; class Aves; order Tinamiformes; family Tinamidae; genus Crypturellus; species Crypturellus tataupa. Next base: position 116,560 of record JAWLRI010000337.1, on the reverse strand, counting down.
CTTATGCTGTTTTTCTTTCTGCTTTCCTGGGCTGGGAGGTTCTTGGCCACTTTGCGACAACCGTGCCTTGCCGGCAGCTCTGATCAGCAAGGTATGCAGAAGGATTCCCTAGCAAGGCAGGACTTTCCAGCATGCATCATTCACTAATGAGAGTGCAATGGGACACAGGGCTCCTGCTGTGACAAGCGAGAGCATTCCTTGACAACCCTGCTGCAGGAGGAGACATCTAGGAGCATGCCCAGCTGCTCAGGAATCGTGGCAAGAAATGATTTGGCAAGAATTACAGATGAATGCAAAGTCTAGGAGAGACAGCAGCAATGGTGTGAGCTCCCTGTGTGTCCCTGCCCACTGTGGAGATGATTCTGGTTTTCTCCACAGAGAGTCCATAGGGTATTTCCAGAGAGCAATTCCACTCTCTGGAAAAAGTGTGATGGAATATGAAAATACATCGCTCGATTTGTTTTCTCACCAGCCCACCATCTCTCCCTGACCCATTCTGACCCTTGGGAATAAAATTGATGCTGTGTTGCAGCTCTTAAAAATCCTGTCTGGATGCACCCATCGCATCCTTGGTATGTGGTGCAGCCTTCCAGGCATCTGTGGAAGGATGGAGCATGAAATGGCCCCATCCTGCATGGGAAAAACATCATGCTCAGTGCCCAAATATCTTTATTAACCTGGCTTTCCAGGGAGTAATTCTGCTCACGGCACCAGGACACTGATGCTGCCCAGCCATGTGTTCAGGAAGGCGCCGTGGTGAGCGAAGGCAGCTCCCACCATCCCCAAGCCCCCTGATGTCCTGGCTGATGCCTGGCGGCACCCAGACCCTTCCTTTTGCTCCTTGGTCTTTTTATGTTGTGTCCAGGGAATTCTCAGCTGTAATGTGTTGCACTGGGGAGTGCTTTTAGCCAGGGCTCAGCTGTGCAGGGGCTTGAGTAGCAGTGCTTTGCCAAATGTAGGAGGTCAGGCATACATGTCCCACTCCATGCTGTGGGGGCCAGTGCAGCCCAGAAAGCCCCCGCTGCAATTTCCTCCCCTCTTGCTAGAGCAGAGAGGAAGGAAAGAGCCCATGTCTTGCTAGGCTATTTGTGCCTGCGGTCACACTGGGGCAGGAAGCTGCATACTCCTCGTCTGGTGATGTGCTGAGATATCATCCAGGCCTGCTGCTCTCACCTGGGCTCCTCTTGTCACTCCAATTCCCTATGTGGAATTTATGCCGAGCCTCAGCAGGTATCTCCAGGGTGCCCCAGCAACGCTCTCTTCAGCGATGTTCCTGCCAGTACTTATCACTCCTGCTGGGATAGTGGCTTTCTCAAAAGCCTCCCAGGGCTTTCCCTGGAGGATACCATGCTTGAGGATAGTATTGATTTACTTGAGCAATCCACTGGGTTTGTGTCTCTGTGCAATTATGCCGCTTTAGTAGAGGAAAGAATTTCAGAAGAAAATGGGAGCATATTGAAACTGGTAAATTACTGAGACTGTGGCCTTGCAAACTGGGTATAGCAATACAAAGCCCTGGTGAGAGCACTTTGTTTTTCCCAAACACAGCAAAATACAGGTCGTAGTGCAGGAAAATTAAAGATTGCAACTGTACTTAGTCTTGCTCGCATACTTGTGCTTGGCCATGGAGTCAGTGGCTGCCATTAGCCATCCCTTGCCTGATTTGGTGGCCATGGACGAAGTAGCTGGCAGATGTGTCAGACTGCACGCTTGTACAGTAGGAGGAACCACTGTACACACTGTTCCACTTCAGACCCGAACTGGGTGTATCATCAGGGCTGCTTGGGAACTTTCTAGCAGAATCTTTCTTCCCTGGAAAGTGTTGGTTTGCTGGAAGCTCAACATTACCTGGCAGCTGGCAGGGTTTTCCTGGGCGGAACAACTGCCCTGTTTGCTCAACTGTGTGCTAGGCATAGTTGTGAAAGCAATAAAATATCTCAAAGAGCAAGCACATGTTCATGGAAGAGATGCATGAAGACTGTGTTTTTGACCATAGCATTAGTATCATCTGTCTTGTCATTGCCTTCAGTTGCATTTTGGGGCTTGTGGGGAGGTGTTACCACTTGCAATGTGACCGGAATTATATTCATTTTTCCTCTTTGATCATTAGTCCTATGACCCGGCAATGAAAGATGCTCTGCTTCTCTTCTCTTTGCTTTGTCTTGACTGAGTGCGGGGGAGCCCTAGTGCTGGTACCATCTAGAGCACGCCGCGGGCTGAGCTGGGCAATGTCGACACTGAATCTACTCAGTCTGGTAAAATCCCTAGAGAGTTCGAGGCAGGTGGCTGCTCTGTTCCTGGCAAATGTGTTACTTGGTCCTTCTTACTCTGCAGAGCTGGATCTGCCCCTAGAGTGGCTAGAGCTGACCAGAAGAGCTGTGCTGGCCCTTTCACTGATTCTTTCCTCCAAGGCCATGCAGGAGGTGTTAGGGCGGAGGTGGCTTCAGAGAAGCTGCTGTTATAGGAAGAGCGAAGACCATGAGAGTCTCCTCATGCCTTGATCACCAGTCACATCCTACCAGTGAGAAATGGGAATTCTAGGAACAGGCTAGTGATTTGGTCACCTTGCTCCAACTCACCTTGGTTTCTCGGTGACTGTACCCACAGGAGGGAGCTGATGCTGAAGGATGGAGAGCGCTTGGCTGGCGCCTCCTCAGCATGGCCCCAGCAGCCTCCCCAGGCCCCGCTGCAGCCATTCTGGGGCCTGGGTCTTTTTTGGAAGTGTGGTGGGGTAGGTCCAGGGGTTGTGACAATGTCCCTGGAGCATTTGGGCCAGGCCATAGCAGGTTAGGGCCTTGGGCTCGCAAGCTTTCTTGCTTGTCCCAGGAGGAATGTGACATGTTCACCCTGATCCATGCATGCACATCTCTCTGTCTGCCAATCTAGACCTGCAGCAGCACAGGGGATTGGGTGATTTAGCTTTGCTATGGGGGCCGGTCACTGACCTGAGCTATGTGCGTTTGGTCACGAGTCACAGTGGGACAACACACGAGCGCCATATGATGCTGCCAAGATGAAGACTGTGACCCTTTCACACTGCGCGTCCCTCCTGTGGACCTCTCAAACTGGGAATGAATCATGACTGCTTTCCGTTTCCCTCCTAGCTGGGCTGTGCCTGAACTGCTGGAGCCTCCAGGAGCTAGTAAGCCGTGATGCTGGAAACTACCTCATCCTCGTGGAGAAAATCCTCAGCAAAGCCAAAGAGGTGAGTCCGGGGAGCAGAGGGGAGCCTGGCTTCATCCTGGCTCCAAAGATTCACTTCTGCTGCACCAGTGTTTATTATGGGTGTGTGATGGATGTGTGAGTGAATTAACCACATTGGCTCTTTGCTGTTTTCCTATCGATATCCACTGGTGCTGGGTAAGGTTGGAAGATCTGCCCCATGCAATCAAAATTTCATTTGTCCCCATTGCTACAATGTCAGCTCTGGCCAGAGCAGATCCCTATGTCCCAGGGGCTGCAAGTGAAAGCCTGAGCTGCTCCTCAAATCGCACCACAGATCGCAGAGGAAGTTCGACTGGGGAGTGAAGCAGGTGCAACGCTGGTGGGACTAGCTGCCCTGCGTCTGGCACATGTTGGGAGAGCCTGTCCAGGTCACGTCCCGGCATGCCTGGGAAGACCTCTGAGAAATCCCTTGATGTGACTGGAAAGGCAGGCAGTTCCCCCAATGCCACTGTGCTGCCATTCATGTGATGGGAGAAATTCTGGTTTTCCTTCTTCATGGAAGGAAGGGTGGTCTAGCTGCCTGGCTTCAGAGGTAGTCTGGAAAAAAAGGCAATATGGGAGAAAGAACCAAGTAAACTAGTAAGACTGGCACTTTATTTGCCCCCCTTCCCAAACATGATTTTTCTTGCTTTTTTTTTAATGGCTCTAATTGAGCTAATCATGGACAACTTTGAAAGTATATTTCACTTTGTGCCCTGATCCCAAGTGAGGGGAGATGGTGTTTGCAAGCATACTCTTCACCATATCCCTCTGAAATAACACTTATATCAGTGAAGACTGTGGCAAAAAGGCCTGATCTGCAGTACGCTGCTGACTTTGCCTCCCCACTTCGAGTGTGCCCACTTCGAGTCACTTTCCTAAAACCTTGTGTAGAAAGACCGAAAGTGTCCGAGGGTCAAGCGCACCACCAAGCAAGGGTCAATGGGGATGGGAATGTGGTGCTGCGGGGTTGGGCACTTGGTAGCATTTCCAGGGACAACCCGGCATCTTGGAGAAAGCATCAGAGTGACGTTCATCCTTCTTCCCTTGGGCTCGTTCTTACAGGTCCAGGAGAAGTGCGACTATGATCTTGTAACCCCTCTGGCTCTGCTTTTCTACTACGCGGTCCTATATGTAAGTCCTGAGGCTGTTGAAGGTGGCTTAGGCCCCAGTGCCCATGGGACACTGGAGCTGGGGCCCTGGGAGAGCTGAGCAGTGTCATCATGTAAATCAGGTTCATTTTCACCTGAAAGATCCCAGTCTACTTTGATCAAGACATCTCGAAAAAGAAGATCTAGTGCAAATCTACAGGGATTAAAACTAGGCAGCTGATGTGCAAGTTGGGAGAGGTGGGAGAAAATGAGCTTCTTTTATATTTATTAAAGATGGGCCTTTCTGAAAGATTTGGGCAATATTTCTGTGCGGAGAAGGCAAATTTTTCATTGCTCCTTACAATTGTGCAAAATACACAGATAATTCTAATGAAAAGAGGGAGCTGAGCTTTCACAGGAAACTTTTTTTTTTGCTATTATTATTAGCACAATGTGTCATTATCCCAAGGAAATCATTGCTGCCAGATCTTGCAAAAGCACAGGCTTTAATAGGATTCATCTTTTATTGTCCGAAATCAAACCAGGGAAAAAAGATATGTTTAATCAGGAAAAACTCTCTGGATTTGGCACATGAGTCATAGCACAGAGGTTGGGAGGTACAGAAAGGATGAAACTTTTTTGTAGCTTTTCCAAATGAGGTTTCTTTGACTCTTCCTCAGAGTAGGACAGGCTATTCCATGGCAAACCTCTGGTCTGGTCCTTCTCCTCTCACTTCCTGCCTAAACTCTCACTTTATTATGTGGTGATTGCCTGGACATCTCTGGAAAGAGATGTTGAGGGTGGTGGTGGCTCAGATATTGATGCCTGGGTCCTTGCTCTGTTCCTAACTGTGTTCTCCCATCCCATTCCTGGCAGGCACCTCACTTCCCTCCAGGCTCTGACATGCTCCTGAAGGCCATCACCATCTACCACAACTTCCTCACCTGGCCTGTGCCCTACTGTGACATATTCCGTGAGCTGCTCACCTTCATCAGTGATGAGCTCAAGGCCCCAGGTAAGAAGCAATCTGCCCACATGCTCCCACTCCACAACACTGTGATGTTGACATGACTTTTTCCTTGGAGCACTGTAGTGAGGGACTGAGGATTTCTCTGGAGGAGCAGAGCTGGACCACTTTTTTTTTTTTTTTTTGCAAGGTATTGCCTTGCTTGCAAGGTAGTGGGAATATCCCAGAAATGTTGAACGTGTACGGATTATCAAAAAGAGTCATTGCTTTCTGGCTGCTTTTCAGTCTGGTGGGTCTTTTGCATGGCAAAGCATGTGCTGGCTCCTTCCAACCAGCACAGGATTTTGTTAGATACTCAGTAACTTGGTGCATAATTGGGGTAATAACAGTGGGTCCATTCACGTGCATCAAGGTGGCTTTAACCTTTGTGCCTACCACTGCATGGAAATTTCCGTAGCGTCTGAGGAGCTCCCCAGCTGTTTCTTTATAGTGCAGACACTACCTTGTGATATGACTTTGGGCACATCTATCACCAGTAGCTGTACTGCTCTTAATTAAGGGCTCCTTGTGGATGTATCCTGTTCTACTCAGTGGAGCAGCAATTCCAATTATTTCCAAAAGGCCCTTTCTCCTAATCTTACCATCTTTTGATGACTCGTGCAGAGTCGTCATTACTAAAATAGAACAAATTTCAGCACTTTTTTAATCCCTACATGAGGCCGTGACACTACGACCTGCTCCGAGCAGGACTTAGGAGAGCACGCATGGATGCATAGACTGGCAGCAATGCTGCCCCACACTGCTAGCAAGGTGTGTAACATGGGCATACCACCCCAGTCCTGCAGTAACATCCCATGGAGATGCAGGGGCAGCCTGGATGCGACTGCAGATGGTGCTCCGTCTGCTGCAAACGTGGGAACATACTCAGCTACTGCCAAGCTGGTGATCCTCAAGCATTGTGGGCATCCTCACTCCTTCCTGGTCACTTATTGCTGTGACACCCACTGTGGCTGTTCAAGCACTGCTGGGAAAATGTCAGTGCCATGGAGGTTTTGCTAAATCCTGCTCTTGTCATGCTGTCACTGATGCACAGGGCCGTTTACGCTGGGGACTTTGATCCAAGGGCTTTTCCTTTCTTACAAACATGGGAGGTGTTCTCACTCTGCCCAAAATCGTGGTGCTGGAGATGATGTTGTGCCAGGGGAGAGCAGGGCTACTCACTGGCCTCTCCCTACCAGCTGAGCTCAGAACAGCAAAGTTGCAGCCTCTGCTGCAAGTCTGTCCGGGATCTCCTATCCTTCTTCCATAGGATTTGGGACCTGCCACGAGGCTAAAGTCAAAGCTTTTTATTGAGATGTGAGTAAATATTAACTAAGAACAAGCAGCTATCGGTATTTGCCAAGGATGCAATAGGTATTATCTGCAAGTTAGGCCTGAGCTTTCTGAGCAAGAATGCTAAAGGCAACTATATCCCAAGGAAACCTGTGGAGGACTGTGAGCCATCAGTGAGCTGGTGCTGGGCAACCTGGGGTCCTGGGTGCCTGTGGACACTCCTCTCATGGCTGTGAGCAGCCACACAGTCGGGACTGTGGTAATAAGGGTGTTGGACCACGATGATGAAGCAGGATCTTTCCCAGATGACCTGGGCCACCTCCATCCATGCCTTGTGTTTCCAACCTTTCCTTCAACATTCCCTTGCTCATGGTTGGGTCTGTTCCTGCTCCAGCACCTTCTCTGGCTCCACCGCCAGGATTTGTGCCAACTGGAGGGGGGTGATTGCCAACCTCAGGTAAGGTTTGCAGGCAGTTGGGAGCAACTCCTTCAGTTGCCATCTCTCATGTCCTCTTTTCTCTCCCACAGGGATATCGTTCCAGAGGCTAGTGAGGACAGAGCAAGGGCTGCCTGTGAAGAGCTACCAGAGCTCCATCATGTAAGTGTGGCCAGATCTGGGCTGAGGTCTGTGGACGCTACTTGAATTGCTCCCTGAAGCCTCTCGACTGATGTGGGCTGCTTTTCCCCAGCTAACCTTAATCAAAAAGCAGGAATGAGGCTGCAGGCAGCAGCATCTCAGAGGTAGTGGTAGATACCAGCAAATCTGAAGGGGAGAAATATGAGCTTCCCCCAGCTGTGGCAGTGCCAGGGCTTCATGTTTGGTTCACTAAAGCTTTGCAGTTCTGCATGTGATCAAACTTTGCACCTTGTTTAAGGGCTGAACTATTCTTCCTGCCAGCATACCTCATTTGCAAATAGGGAAATGAGGCCAAGCTGTGGATGCCCTGCCTGGGGGAGGGTCCTTTTCGTGCAGCCCCCCTACTTTGGGCAGGAAGGCAGTTCTGCTCGTTCATACAGGTATGGTGCTTTCCTGGTACAGCCGTGCCATTCCATACACTTGCACTGGTGCAAGGGCAACCATCAATGTCTGTATTGGCATGAAAACCAGCACACAGCTATATATAATGCTGAACCTTAGTCCTATGGAGAGCGTGTGCCAATTCCCTGTGCTAGAAGCAAATACACCAAAGCTTCCGCTAAAGCCCCCCTGCCTTGGACATGATAACCAAGCTGCTGTCAGCATCTCTTGGATGACATCTGCACAATCTCACAGCTATGAGCAGAGTCCTTCAGCTAGCTTAAATCTTCACAGCATCTTAAAACTTAGAAGTAGTGTTATCTTGGGTCACTGGTAGTAAAAGGGTCACTTTTGTGGTCTGTTGGGCTTGAGGAGCTGGCTGCAACTTGTGCTAGCTGGGTCAGCTTGAGCAGCTGCAGGACTGGAAGTATCACCAGCCCAGGGGATGACATGGGACAGCCCTATGCAGAGTATGAGGCTGCCCATGGCCTTTGAGGCACACTGGGCACCCCTGCATGGAGCTGGGTCCATCTGCCACCACTGCAAGAGGACACTGCCATCTAGTGTCCTCTCATGTTCCCATATGCTGTGGTGGCCAGTGCAGAGGACAAGCCAGCCCACCTGCCCAGCTAACCAGCTGTCTTCTCCATCCTCAGCACTGTGCTGTTGCTCAACCCCTCTGAGGTGCAGAGCGAGTTCCTCTCCATTGCTGAGAGGCTGAGTTGCCCCGAACCGTCGCGGCATGCCACACTTCTAGTACTGCTGGAGCACCTCTACCAGGCCAACTTCGGCACCCGCTGTGACCTGGGCAGCCTGCGACACCTCCTGAAGGTAGGTCCTCCTCCATGCTTATGGGCCCATGGGTGATGTGACCCATGCCCGGTGCTTGCTGGGAAGTACTTGGTGCACTTTGCTCGCCTGGCTGAGCTTTGTGGGCTGTGGGACCTTGCAAGGCAGCTGGGAATGCTTGAGTGCTAGCAAATATCTGACCAAAATAATATTTGATCATCAAAAAAGTGTGCTTTTATAGCTCTCATTGTGAAAAAACGTATACCAAGACCTGAGCTCTATGCTTCTGGGCGGGGAGCGGGATATCTTGCCTTGTACTGCTTTATTTCCTTCTCCATCCCTAAGCAGATTTGAAATAAGGATTTAAAGTAGAGCCTAGGTTTTTATTCAGTCACTTTGGTGTTTGTGGAGGGTGAAAAAATACCTTTTAGGTATGCTTCAAAGCCTTTTCTTTTCTTTTCTTTGCAGAAATTTTGGGAGAGCTGTTTGGGAAAGGGCAGGAGGTAGTAGAGGGAGGCCAGATCTACCCAGCAGGACCTAGTGATGGCCCTGGAGAGCTGTGCTTAACTTTGCTGAGGGACCCATGTGATCTCTCTCCTTGTCTCTCTCTCTCTCTCTCTCTCCAGTCCAAGTCGCTGGAAGAGCTCTCAGAGATCTATGCCAGTGCTGCAGAGGCCCAGGAGGCAGCAGCTGCCAGCAGTGAGCCTACCCAGGCACGGGAGCAACTGCAGTCCGCTCTGCAAGAGCTCGCCGGAGCCATGGCCTTCCCTGCTGTTGCGGGTGAGCACATCACCTCTTCCAAGGCACGAGCCTGTGCACAGAGGATTAGCAGCTCTGTTTTGTGGGTGTCAGGAGCTGACCCTTTGAAGTGTGAAATCCTGTTTTGCACCAGGTTTCAATCTTGCACAACAGAAAAACCCAGGTCCTATTTTCTAACCACATGATGAGCCAGAAATTGTTTCTCATCTTTCATTAAAATAAATGCAAAAAAATCTCCCACCTTTGTAGGTGAGATAAAAACACTCAATCAGAAATCGGTTGTAGCAGTGACATCCTCCTGAGTCTGCAGATGGCCTGGACTGAAGCTCTTAAAGGTGCCAGATGTGCCTCTGTCCCCAGGTTCACCTCTTCTTGGTGCACCTGAGTGATGGCAGCAGTGTGGCCTGGACTGCCACATATTTGGCATATTTTGGCCCTGGGGTTGTTTGTTCCTGGTGGGAGGGTTGCTTGTAGGGGTCAAGCTTGAGAGAAATAGTAGGGCCTTATGCCCTCCACTTAGGGGCAGAAAGGGTCTAGCTCAGACCTGTGCAAGGACATTAAATTTGCTTTGGGAGGAGAAGCATCCCCCATGATCCCCAACAGGTAGACCCTGGGACGTGGAAGAAGAAGGTAGAGCAGCGGAGGAACCCGCAGTCTGGCACAGGGCCTCCACAACAGGGAGGGTCCCTGCAAACTAACATCCCTTTTCCTCTTGTGCCTTCCCAGGTGAGGCCCAGCCTCGCAAGCTCCACACCATCCCCATCCCTCCAGCTCGCTGTTACACTTACAGCTGGGATCAGGATAACTTCGGTAAGCTGAGAAGAGAGCAACATGTCCTGGGGACCCCAGGAGTGACAGCAGGTCAGCATGGGTGGACAGCACTGTATTTCCCAGCCAAGTACTGAGAGAAACCCATCCCTGTTGATGATGGAGAAGTTTGTGCTTTGAAGACTTGTAAGATAGCTCTTCTACCCTTCCTACAACAGGGAGAGCTGAGGAGGCTTATTTTAATGTCCAAGTTGGTGAATTTTGATACTCTTGGTCTTGCCACAGCAGTTTTGCAGGGGAAGTGATGACTTCCCTTTTTGCTGTGCTGTTTGGTTTAAGTTCCCTATTCCTGGAAGACCTTTTCTTTTCCTGTGAAGGTTTGTTGCCTGCTGGCCCCAACTAGCTAAATCAGAGCTCTAGTTTCCACTTCGCTCATAAGATGGCCTTGCCAGGAAGTGGTCCACAGTGGAGAAATGTCTTGTTCTGTGTGTCTGACCATTGAGTTTTGGCTTGTTTATTGAAATACCTTTCTTCCTGCCCTGCTCCCTGGCTAAATGTGTATCGGACATATGGCGCATTGTGAAATCTGAGTAGGAAGGAAGCAAAGCCCAAACTGTTGTTTGCGCGTGGGTTTTTGAGAACACAAACAGAATGTAATTTCAAAGGAAGAAATGCATTTTGTTTTGTCATCAAGTTTGAGCACCTTGTGGAAATCTAAGAGTATTTCAAAGAGTAGAGATTTAGTTCTTTGTTTAAGAAAACATTCAGCATTAGGAGACAGCACTGTCCAGCCTGCAGTAGAGCTGGAGAGCTGGTAACTCAAGGTGGGTGTCTGGGATGTCAATGCACTATTTACATCTCTAATAGCTACGGTGGAGTCTCTTGGTGGTGTTGAAGTCCACATTAGACCTTATCTCTCTGCTGCCTTTCAGATATCCTCAATGACATCCTCAGCAAAGAGTGCCACATTGTTGAGCCCCTGGTCTCAGAGAATGAGGAGGAGGAGGAGGAGGAGGAGGTGGAAACTGATGGCTGTTCTTCAGAAAGGGACTCACTGCTTTGCCCCATCTCTGCTATTTCCAAAGACTCTGTATACTCAGCGCTATCGGAGGAAGGATCTAAGCACTCACGGGTGTCCCTCTTTACTGCTTCCAAGGACTCCATCTCAGAGCTGACAGTTGTCTCCAAAAAGTCCTTGAAGTCTTTTGTTTCTAGCCTCAAGGACTGCATGGACAGCGGCTATGCGGAAGACAGTGACGAGAGCCCTCTGGACATGATGGGAAGGCCAGAGCTCCAGGTAGAGAAGACCCACCACAAATACAGGCACACACTGACCAACAAGATCTACAAGCTGTTCAAGAGTAAAAGCCAACTGGTCTTGAGGAGAGAGCTGAAGGACTGCTCAGACACTGGTTCACTCTCACTGCCTCTGCGACGGGCCGAGAGCCTGTGTAACCCTGAAGCCAAGCATCGCATCCTGACCCGTTCACGGCGAGCTCATTCGCTGCCCCAGCATGTCCTGAGCCAGCGGCTCCCAGCCCAGTATGTGCCACAGCATGTGAACCTCCACCGCAGGCCCTTCCTCAGCTATGATGAGGACGCAAAGGTATCTACGTTGCGTGTTGTGGTCTTCGGCTCTGACCGCATCTCAGGGAAAGTGGCCCGGGCCTACAGCAACCTCAGGTGAGTTGGGACCTGGTTGTGGATGGATATGTCGTGCTGGGTGCTATCACATGGGGCTTTTTGCTTTGGCCCCTGCAGTCCTGGTACTGGACCATCTGTCATAGTTGACCAGGACTCCCCAGTACTGTGTGACATGGCAGAGGTACATCTTGCTGCCATTGTCTAGGAGTGGAGGCGTCAGGGACATTTGCTACCATGTGGCACTCTATAATGGCGTTGCGGAAATGCCATGCAAACATGTGGCAAAAAAGGATTCCTGTCTGTAGGTCTTGTATTATCTTTTCTTTCCTTCACCATATTGCTCGGGGAGTGGGGAAGGATCCTTAGGCTAACAGTAGGATCTAATTCTGCACATCATATCCTGCCTTCCCTGGATATGCTGGAGTGTTTGCTCACCCAGTCCTCTCCCACCTTGATCTAGGCTAAAAGAAAGCACCTGCCCCTCACTGACAAGGTACTTCAAGCTGCAGTTTTACTACGTCCCTGTGAAGAGGAACTGCCTCTTCTCATCGACCCCGCTACTACATCCCCCCCACTCCCCAGGGGACCCGCATCTCCGAGGTTCAGCACAGGCGGTAGGTGTCCTGCTCACTGTGGGCTCATGCTTGGCTTGCTGCAGCCCTAAAGTGTCTGTGTGGAATCCAAAAACCAGTGGGGCATCTTCAGAGGAGCGCTGGTGTGTCTTCTTGAGTGAGGGGAAAAGAACAGCACTTAGCATTCCGTTCATGGGGGAGCTCCAGAATGACCCTGATGTCCCTTGTTTCAGGAACCTGCATTGGCCAGGGTGGAGACTAGCACCAATGACATCTCTCACTACATTGGGATGTTGGATCCATGGTATGAGCGTAATGTTCTTGGACTGATGAGCTTGCCCATGGATGTTCTCTGTCAGGTATGTGCCTGGCTACGTGGTATGGTCTAGTGTCTGTCCTTCTTGGCTTCCTTCTTCCATGTGATATAGTGGAGCAGAGCAGAGAGCATCCTGTGTGAGCACCAGGCCATCAAACCAGTGGCCTGATGCTGTGCAGTGGAATATGGGATGGATATGGGGTGGTCCCTGGTTGTCTGGAGTCAGGAAGAAGGTTTGTTCCCAGCATGATGGTGTGGGCAGTTCTCAGTACTGGGTTGTAGGTACATGTGCCCAGCACAATGGCAACTCACACACTTGCCCTTGCTATTGCAGTCTGCCAAGCTGGAGCCTGAGCCTCAGGAGGACCCCAGGGAGCAACTGCCCATCCTGGCTGACATGATTCTCTACTACTGCCGCTTTGCCATGCGCCCTGTGCTGCTTCAGCTCTACCAGACAGAGGTAGGGGAAAGGGCTCAGCTCTATCTAGAACTGGGGGAAAGAGGGATCTTCTGCTCTATGACAAACATTACCTGCAGCATTACCTGTAAAGGGGTTCTGGCTTTTTGGTTGGTGTGTCTGATTCAGTGATTAAATGTATCGGTGGCCCTGGATTAGCCTGGAAAGACCTGGCTAAACTCTGTGAGCCAGCAGCATCTGCCAGGACTGCCCAGCCATTCTCCAGCATAGTGGCTGACACAGCACCCAGGGCTCTGGCTTGGTCTTGCTCAGACAACTCCTGGCACACAGTTTTCCCTCCAAATATATTTCCCCATAACAAAAATGACTTCTATCAGTGTCAACAGGTCATGCAGAGTCCTCCTGTGCTCTCATTTCTGGAAAAAAAAAGTTCTTTTTGAGCTGATGAGCCCTTGTGGTGTGCATAGACACGAAGGGGAAGGCTAGACTGCAATGCCATAATGATTGCATTGATCATTGATGCATTGATGCATCACATTGGTGCTGCAGTGCTAGGTGTGTTGTAACAGTGTCATGACCAGCAGAATTGCTGCCTATTCAGTGAAAGTTCTGAGGCTGGGGTTTGTGCTACCCAGAGTGATGCCTGGATCCTACTGCTGTGGTCATCATTTTTTTTTCCCCCTCCAGTGTATTGAGGAGTTTTCTGTAAGTAAATTGCCTGTTCTTACTTGACTGAAGAAAACATGAAAATGTTTCCCCAAATCGACCTGTTTCTTGTTATGAGGAGTGAGAGGGATGAACATAATCCAGTATTGGTCAGGCCTCGTAGCTGTGTTTCTTTGGAGGGGTCTCTCAACCTTAACATTTCCTATCTTCTTCTCCTGGCAGCTCACCTTCATGGGCGGGGAGAAGATGACCGAAGTCTTCATCCACTCCCTTGAGCTGGGCCACTCGGCTGCCACGCGAGCCATCAAGGCATCAGGTTTGTGACTGACTATCATTGTCAGCTTTCTGTAACAACTCTGAAGCAGAGATGGGTGAGTCAACCAGGCAGGGAGGTGCAGAGATCAGGTCCTTGGAGGGGCTGCAGGGAGCTTGTCCAGCAACTTTGGCTACAAGAGAGGTCTGAACCCAGACTGCCTCATGAACAAGAGTCTACATACGTTTTCACAAAGTGGGAAGTGAAGCAGTGCCAAGTGCAGGTTTTTTGTTTGTCCTTTTCTTTTTTTTTTTTTTTTTTTTTTGCTTTTGCTACTTTCTGTTGTTTGGGGGGTTTTTTTGGATAATCATTTGCAAAATATTTCTTCCTATTTACTTAGTCTCACTGGGCAGAGCAAGCAAGCTGCAGTGCTTTTTTGCACTTGCCTGAAGTCTTCAAACCAGTGCCATCCTTAGGCTTAAACTAGAAATCCATGAAATTATTAGAGACAGGAGAAGTAATCACAGAAGTATTAGCCTGCAACCTGATTTCCAGCTCTCTTCTAGCTTAGTAAAGCCCACATGCCATCTGGTATGGTGCAACTTGGAGAGACATCTTGTGGTCAACTAACATCCTGCATTTAAATATATCAATTATTTATTCTTTTAACCAATTGCTTTTCTGAATTATCTCCTTGTCTTTCTAAACAGATATTGTAGATTATCCTGCATATAAAGTGTTAGCACCCTACACCCTCAAAATGTAGACCGGGCCAAGATTTCTTTGCAATAGCTTATGAACCCATTGATCTTTTCTGTCTGCTCTTTCCTTTGACTTGTCTGGCAAACACTGTTTTTCATCTGGAAAAAAAATCCAAGAAAAAGCATTATTAAGTGTGTGCCACAGAATTTCAAAGCTAATTTATTGTGGGCACAAATATGCCCTGGATAAAAGGGAGCTGGATTAGAAATGCAGCCTTTTATTGCTTTGTGTATTCCTTGGAGTACCAACCACACAGCACCAGCTTAGCTGGCACCACTGTCAGTTTTGCAAAGCTGCTTGTTGTGCAGCCCTGGATTAATTGTTTTGTGGCAGCTTTCAAGCCACCTTTTCTTTTTGCCTTTTCACTTTTCAGCTGCATTCAGCAAACCAGGAATTTTTTGCTTTCTGTAGCTACTGAGTGCACTGTTGTAGCAGTAGCCCACTGAAGAATGGGATAAAAGGACACTGAGTGACATTTGCTCCTTGCTTTGTGCAGGTCCCGGCAGCAAAAGGCTGGGCATAGATGGAGACAGAGAAGCAATCCCACTAACACTACAAATTGCCTACAGCAAGGTGAGTCCATGGGACCCATGCAAAGACAAATTTGGTAGAACACCATTTCAAGGTCGTGCAAATATGCCCCTCGGCTAGGGACTGGGCTGAGGTTGTGGCTTGCAGATGCTGAGAGTGTGTTGGGGAAGCCTGAATTGAGGTCACATGAGCCAAAATCTGGTTCAGATCCAGATCTGAGCTAGTCCAGCCAAAGGGTATGGGAAGGGAAGGTAGGGTAGTATCAGGGAAAGGGGCATCTCACAGGCTTTTGTTGGTCCCTGCAGACAGCTGTCAGTGGAAGAAGTCACTGGAATGATGTTGAGAAGGTCTGCACGTCCGTCAACCTCAGCAAAGCCTGCAAGAAGTATGAAGAACTAGGTGGGTCCAGGTGTCCTTTGTGACTTTGCATAGGGAGCAATGGGAGGGGTTGGCAGAGTCAGAGGAGAGCTTGGACCTACTCACAGGAGCAAAGAAGGAATGTGTGATGTGTAGAAGACGTGGGAGATGCTTAGTGTTCCCTAGGGCAATGGATACTGTACTCCTTGGCTGTTCCTTAGCAGCACTTGAGATGAAGGGGATTTGATTTCCCCTTATCCTGAAGCTTCCAGCCAAGGAATTGTTTAGTTGCATTGGATGTCCAGCGGGAAAGGTACTGGAGCTGTGCAAACAGAGAGGTAGTCACTGGAGAGTGGTACTTTCCAGAACAACACATATATAGTAAGAGACAGCTCACACCAGGGAGAAGCTTCTCCTTTATCAATCTTCATTTCAAGAGAAACCTGGTCTCCTGTAAGTTTGTTCTTTTTTTTAAAGAGCATTTCCATCCTCACCAGTTTGACCACAGGATGTCACTGTAATTCCAGACATGAGAAAGGATCTCTAGGTGGGCTGCAGTAATGATTATGGTGACAGCTAGAATTTCCTCCTGGCGAAGGAGAAATGATGCTTCTCCTCTTTAGGTCCTTGTATAGTTAAAGGTCCTGTGCTGCTATGAGATTATTTGATAAGTATGCCAGTTTACCCCTGTCTCCGAATTGCCTTCCCTCTGTGTGGGCTGACACAAAGGAAGGAAGGCTAGAAAGTGTATTGGTGAGATTGGAGTGTATATGGAGGGTGTCACTGACTCAAGACAGTTAATGCCTCCAGGCTCAGCATGGGGATGTGCCCCTAAGTATTGAATATTCCCTCTCCAGTAAGCTGCTTTTCCCTGATAGTGGAGGGCTCCTGCTGAGACAGGCCCCTTGTGGGACGCTTTGTGGGGTGGAAGAAACACTTGGATTCCCACCAGTGGTCCAGAAGCCCCAGTATTAACAGTTTCCTTTTTTTACAGCCTCAAAAACCGAGTGTCTCAATTTAACCATGACTGAGGTGGTCAAAAGGCAAAACTCTAAATCCAAGAAAAGTTTCAATCAGGTAATTCACATTACAAAGCTTTTACATTTGGTAATGAGAGGTTATGGGAGGGAGGCAGGTCATTGAGTTTGAGAACCTGGAAGTGGCCACTGGACTTCAGTCTTAATTTACAGGGCCAGTAACATATGGAAGCAGTAATTTCTCCTGCAGGGTTTGCAGTGGGAGTATCTCAGCTCCCCCTCATTGGAGGTTGGAGCAGGCTTGTTCACTTTTAGAAGCAAGGCCAGTCCCAGAATTTGGAAACTAGGTCTCCAAAAAGGCCATCATGTAGCATAGCTACTAGCTGTAAAGGAAAGGGTTATGCCAATGCTGTTTCCAAAAAAGCAAGAAAGGACCTTTCTGACCTTAGAGACAACAGGGATCATTTCAACCTCGGGCAGAGATCCTCACCTTTCTGAGCCCATGGCATTGCCTTTCCCTGGCTAAATCCTGTCTTGCAAACATCTTTCTTCAAAACAGTTTTCCTGCTCTCCTTCCCTGCACAGAGGCTTGTGAGTTCCTTCACTTGGGTACGTTTTCTCTCAGCAGATCAGTGTGTCCCAGATAAAAGTAGACAAGGTGCAGATTATTGGTGTCCAGTCCTCCTTTGCTGTGTGTTTGGACCAGGATGAGCAGAAGATCCTGCAGAGTGTAACCAGGTAGGACCTCCAGTGTGGCTGGCTGCATGGTCCTGAGCACTGTGGTGGATCTATCTCAGGTAGTTGAGCTGGGTGATGCAACTGCAAGCTCCACAGTGAAACTGAGCTCAGAGTGGTTGGATGGTCCTGTTCAGATCCTGGCAGTAGTTTGCCTTTATGACTGGATGGTGCAGTCTAAAGGGTACTCTATCACTCAGCTCAGTGAAGACAGCTCTTCCAGCAAGACCAATTGCAAACCAGAGGAAAGCCATGCAGCATTAGTGAGATATTTAGGAACACTGGAAACCGTCAACTTCCAAACTTCATTGGGGTTTTCCATCACCTTTATCATAACCCTTGTAGAAGTAATTGTGATCTTGACAGACTGGGGCAGAAGGGGCAAGAGCTATTCATTTGACTCTCCATTTGTTAGTGGTGTCCTCAGAGCTTGAAGGTGTCTGACTGGGAATGTGATTTGAAAAATCATCAGAGGCAACATATGTCCGTGGGCACAAAGGGGTCAAACCAGTTGATCCATTGGCCTTAATAGTCTCCAAACTTTTTAATGTGCTCCTTGGGGAGAGCAGAGCTCTACAAGTTTTTACTGACTATACAATCTGATAAAGATTATTTATTAAACTAGGTCTTAAATTCTTTAAATTCTTAAATCTAAAGATAAGTGTCCTTTTTTTTAATTTTATTTTATTGCCCAACCTATGAGGCAAATGTGAAAGCTTAATTCAAAAAAAAAAAAAAAAAAAAAGAAAAAATTCCTGTTAGAGTGAACTGATTCCTCTTTGTTTGATGATGTTTTGATGTATTTTTTTCCTCTCTGCAGGTGTGAAATCTCTGTGTGCTACAGACCAAGGAACAGTGATCCTCTTGCACTGAAAACATCCTCTTTGCCTCCACAGGACCCATTTGAGTTTCCTTCTCTTCTGTGCTTACCCATTGCTACCTTCAGTGGAGCACTGCCATAGAGGGACCAGGGACCCTGTTCCCTCTCAAACCACACTCACATCCAACATATCAAAATAACTACAGGAAGAGGAATTTGACTGTACCTCTTTGGGTTGGAGACCTAGCACTTCTCGTTTAAGACATCCTGCAGCCAAAGCATTAGTGTAGTGCTGGAGCTGCTCCTGGTCTGTGCTTAGACTGCCCTTAGGAAATAGTGTCATGCTTTCATAACTGTCAGGGTTCCTCGGCAAGGGAAGGAGTTTCCTTGAGATGTGTGCGTGCTTCAGCAGACTACTAACATCCACTTAGAGAAGGCAAGGCAAAGACAATGCTGTTTTCCTGCTAGCAAATGGTGCTGTGGCTGTACTCAACAGTGACTGCAAAATCAGCATGATCTGGAGGGAGTTGTTGATTAGACAGTGTGAGAAATGAATTGCCTTGGCTGTATGGTTCTAATGATTCTGAATGTCCTGCTGACATTTCACCTGTAACAAGTCTCGATATTCTCAAGACAGTTCTTCAGAATGAAAATAGTCTTTCTCAAAGGTTTAAATCGTTTTAAATTGCAAAACTCGGGTATTGGATATAGAAGGACCTAGCTGAGGCCCAGGAAGAGCTGCTGTTTATGTTTTGATGAATCCAGTGCAATAGGTTATATCAGTGCAATGATGGCTTGTGATGCACACATGTGTTTACTGTAAGTCCAGGAGCTGCAGGAGATGAACTGATTTTTGCACATTTTGAGAGCTTGCTCAGAAGAGGATGAAATCCCTGTTTAGCCCATGCTCTTGTGGTTTGCTCCCCAGCACTGAAAAATAGAGAAATTGCAAGCATAGGATCCTCAATAGTTGCTTGAATTATGGAGGGAACCATACTTAAACTTGTAGGAGGGAAGGAAATGGAGAAGAAACTGCTCAGATTGCCTTGAGTTCACCTGAGCGGGCAACTTTGGTTGAGAAGGACCTAACCATAAAAACACTAGTGACACTTGCAGCAGCAATTGGATTTGAGATCCCCTCTCCTCTGCAAGGAGAGGCATTCTCCCTCCTGCCCCTTCCCTCATTCTCTCTACAAGGTTGTAGGTACAGAAAGGTGAAATAGTTGGGAGTATTTAGAGGTATTCTGAATCCAGGAGCAATAAAAGCCGAAGAAGATCTGAATACTGAGGACACGTTCTTCCTGGGAAGTGGTTGGAAATATTCACTGGACTGTCACAATGCTGGGAGGCAGCAGAGCTCAGCGATGGAGACTCAGATAAGCATGGGTCCCCCTGTCCTTCAGAAAATGGGACTTGATCAGCTTTTACCACTTTTTAGAGCAATCTGGTCTCTGTCCTGCAGAGCTGTTGGCAGAGTAGCAGTTCTCTCTGTCTTGGGTATTGCAGGAGGCTTAACACTTTGAAGGTTAAATTTGCTGGGAGAAGTCAGAGTCCCTTGGGCTTCAGTTGTCTCAGAGGAGCACAGACCAGGCTTGTATGTGGGATTCCTCTGCTTCCTGAAAGGTTTTTGAGGATGTCTTCTACTCTGGGTACCTGTGGCCTGTCAACTGGTGGACCTGTTTTTTCTACCCGCCACCTCCATTTTTGTTTTGGAGAAGCTTCTTCCAGACCTGTGGGTCTGGTCTTGCCTGGTGAACATCTCAAATTGACAAAGTGTCCATTGGTGCTTTGGTGTCCTTATCAGTTCTGGGTGCAACCGTTGTCCATAGCCAGAGATCAGCAACAGTGAGACATGAACATGCTTCTAAGGTCTGTGCTTTTCATCCTCCTCCTTTAATAGACCAGCCCAAGGATGGTTTTTCCTTGTGGATTCCAAGAAAAGACTGTTCAGGGCAAAGTATCACTGAGACACTCACAGGAGTTATGACTCTACTGTGACGCAAGGTTGGCTTGGACTCCGGGCCAAGATCCACGTTCCATGTCTGCACCCCAGCATCCAGAGCAGCTGCTTTTCAACACTGTGCAGGGCAGCATCTTTCCTCTGCTCCTAGCAAGGCCTTGGCAGAGACACCAAGCTGTGGTCAGGTCATGGTGGGGTGCTTAGGTACCTGCAGGATGGTGTGGAAATGCCAGTTGAGGTCACTACTGTGTGTTTTCTTCTGCACATCAATACTGTAAGTCTGACAGTCTTATGGCATCAGACACAGACTTCAGTACCTCTTTCCGTGTACTTGGAAAAAGTTTTACCGCTAACTTTTCATTTCTCCAACAGGTTTGTGTGTGTTATTTTGAATGGTACTAGAATTTGACAGCTGTTTTTGTTTTTATTGTTCAATACTTTAAAGTAGCACCTTATCATGTCAAAACATTGCTATTTGTGATTTTGATATCCATGACTAAATATATCCTTGCCTTCGTGAATGATATAAACCTTTTTGGTTTAAGCTGGCACTTGGACAATCCTGAAGAAGAAAATTTCCATGTCATGGAGGAAAAAAAAAAAAAAAAAAGCACAAAGTCTAGGGACCTACAATCCCATCATTTTTTTGATCTCTAATGCATTTTTTTAAAAGAAGGAAAGTGGAGGTTATTTCAAGCCATTCTTGTACATATGTGAAGCCTCACCAAATCTTTGTAATATCTGTGCTGATCTGTAAAATATTGTTTGAAGAGCTTTTAAGGTAATTGTAAAATATTAAATGTTGATTTATTTCAACATATGTACAGTGTTGGTGTCAAGTAAGTCCTGAGCACAAGGGAGGCAAAGCAAGAGGTGGAAGGGTCCATCTGGGACCTTTGTGCAGTAGTTGTCCTAAAAGCAGGAAAAGGCTCATATAGTTGTACACATGAATGAACCCCATCCCAGAGATTTACAGCACTTAATTTGGCTTGTTGTGTTTTTTTTTTCTGTATATAACAATTATTAAAAAAAAAAGCAGGTTTTGATGCTGTAGATCCCAAACTGCTTTTGTCACCGAAAATCCGGAATAAACCTCTTAACACCAATGTAGTATTAAGAAGCAGGGGAGCTCAAAAACTGCCCCCAGGGAGCGCGAGCGACCAGGAGCGCAGCGAACAGAGCGGGCAAACAGAGCGTGGCGGGTCAGAAGGGCGTGGCGCAGCAGTTAGCGCGGCGGTTGGCGCAGGCAGGAGGTGCAGGGGAGCTGCAGGGAGTCTTCTCCCAGGAGTGGGAAGCAACCCTCTTCACAGACTCTTCCAACAGCAGTACACCAGGTGA
>JAWLRI010000337.1:54307-77736 GCA_034781795.1 Crypturellus tataupa | reverse complement strand
TATTTCTGCTTGCTTGCCTGCTTGCTGCCTGTAGTATAGGTTTTGGACTTAGTTTGACCTAACTCGAGTATTTCTTCTGAATCCCTGGGGTTCAGAAAGTCCTCCTTGTGCCTGGATCAGGGAGGAGTGTGCCTGGAAATGCATATTGCTGCCCCAGGGAAATCCTCCCTGCAAAAAGTGGGCCCAGGAGTTTGGAGGGACTCAGCCTGGAGCTGAACACATGCCGTGCTTGCCCTCGGGGCTATGGCTCCCTTGCTGAGCATCCGCTATCCACTGTTCCCGGCTTTCCACCCTGGCTCGGGGTGTCCCGGCGCTTTGGCCACCTCTGAGGCTCAGAGCAAGCCCGTTCTGCCCCACCGGCTGAGCCCATCGCACCCATGTTTTGCAGGAGAGACACTGGACCTGAGGCCATGCCCGAACGCAGTGAGAGGGAGCCGCCTACTCGTCCTGCTGTCTGCGACGCTGCGAGTCCGAACGACGCTGCAGCCTCGGCCCGGCCATGGAGAGCACAGGTCTGTGACGCCGCACGCAGCGGGGCAGGAGGGTTGGGGTGCTTTGCCCACCTTCATTTCCCCATTCGCAAAATACAAATTATCTAGGGAAGAGTAATCCCATGCAACATGTGCCACAACTGCACAAGGTATCAGGAAACTCTGCTTGATAGATGGGAAATGAGACCTGCGATGACTGAGGAACAGCCAGAGTATTCCCATAAAACGAGTGCTTTGGAAATACTAGGTTTGGAATGCATTCACATTTGACTTTTAAAGCAGGTTCATGTTTTACTGTATGTTTTTCCCCATCTCTGCTTTGTTTTCCATGCTGCTTCACAGTGTGGTGCCCATTTCCCTGCAACTCTAGGTCAGGATATAAACACTGAGGCATTTCATTTCATTTTTCCACTGCTACTGGCTGCTGCTGGTAGATTGAGATTTGTTTTTAGATCAAAGTGTCTCTTGTTTATACTGGAGCAAATGCTTTGACATGCTGCTCCCCATGAAGAAACCTCAAGACACCGTGAGTGCAGCCTTTGATTTTTTTTAAAAAAAGAAACATAATATTTATATCAGTTCTAAGAAAAAAACAGAAATAGTAACTGAAACTGTGCACAGGTAGAAAGAATAGGATATTTTGAATAGTCCCTTAGGATGTGTAATTCTTTAGTGCAAAAATAGTAAACATAATAGTAAAATTCAAAAGCCTTATAAAACCACATTAATGAAACAAACAGAAGAGAAAATACAAATTTACAAAGCAAAATTCTTACACCTCACTCAGATAATGCTTCTAAAAGGAGAAACCTTCCACAGATACTTTTGCTCTGTTATTTCTACCTGTGTATGTGCAATGGCATTATCTGTGCCAGCAGGGATGCAGTTTTCCCCCATGCACACTTAACTTCAGCAGCACATTTTTGGATTTGGTCTGGTTTTGGTCTCCTCAGGTTTGCATTTGCCCACCTTGTTTTGAGAGGATTTTGTGTCTGATGCCCCTGTGCCCTCGTTCCCCTCTCCTTGCACTCCAGGTCCTGCAGTCTTGGCCTTGGTTAGGAGCTAGTGTGAGGCTTTGAGAGGCTCTTTATGAGTCTGGACGTGCTGCTTGGCCTGGGAGCTGGGGACAAGTTGGTGGCGAGGATGCCGAGAGGGGAAGACAACTCCTGCCTCACTGCAGTTGGCAGTATGTTCTTGAATCTGCCTTAGGAACTGGGTAAATAGCTCCCTGCTATGCGGGCAAAATCTGCTCAATACAACTAAGAGCAATTCAGATCCCATCAATGAACACAGATGCACCGAACTGCACCAGGAAGAGGCACTGGGCTGCACTTACCACCAATACCTGAGATCTGTCCTCAGATCAAGCCACGTCCTGACTGCTCCAGACTGTTACTTTCCTGCAGATGGAGAACACTTTTAATAGTACCTAACCTTGGGTAGTATTTTGTCATACAAGGGAGGAAGAATGATTTTGCAAATAGAGAAAGAGAAGAGCAATGTAAGGAGGGAAAAAAAGACAGGCCACAGTGGACTCAAGTGACCTGCATCGTGCCTTCAGGGTGGACTTCTGTTGTGCATCTGCAACAACCTTGCTTATGATCCTGAATACTCAGCTGACATAAAAGTCATACCCCGAATTGAGTCTGAGGTGGTTATTTTTGTCCAAGGTCAGGATATAGTTTGGTTTTGATGCTGTAGAGCGCAAGAACTGTGCATGGTGGTTACCAAATGGTGTTTCTCATAAAATCACTGGCCTCGAGTGCCTGTGTCAGAGAGAGGAAGGTGCTCAGGAAGTGGAAGGTGCTCAGGAAGCCAAGGTCCTGAGGTGTGGGGCACAAGGAGTCAACACGTGGGTAGTTTCATGCCCGGGAAAAGCTGTGAGGGTGGGAAGGAGGCAGTTACTTGCCCAGTGTGGCTTGGTGTGGGTCTCAGGTGATGAGTGGTGGGCAGGAACCTTATCAAAACAAGGTCCTCATGATGGATGGGAACACTGCCTCTTCTCCCAGGCAGCTAATTCCCCTGCAATGTGTGGCCAAAATGCCAAGTGTTTCTGCTCTTTCATAGTGCCAAATTGTGCTTTCCTTTCAATAGCATCTTCTTTTTTAGCATGTAATTGTTTTGAACAAGGAAGCAAGAGGCTCTGCAGTGCTACCTGTGTGGACTATCACACACATCCCAAGGGATGCTGCGGGCCCAGGAGTCACTGCACTCACCACAAACCCAGAGCTGCTGCCAAACCCGTTCCTTGGGGTCCAGACCCCATGTAGGGTGCAGGTGGGGGCACTCTTGGGTGCAGGTCTTGGAGAGATGCAGGCCCAGGGTAGGCCCCGCTGCTCACATCCCCTTGGTCTCCTCAGAGGTGGAGTCGGACATCCTGCGCCGCGTGCGGACCCTGCTGCGAGAGCTGGACGGGCACCACCCGGCCTTCCAGTGTGACCGAGGTAAGAGAAAACCGGGGTCCCGCAGTGCCCCATGAGGGTCCAGCACCCTCACTGCCTCCCCGTGGGCTGCTTTGCCCTAAGCCTGTGCCTCATCCCTCCTCACATGGCTCTGCTGCATCTCCTCAACTCACCCAGCACTGAGGTTGGACACTAAAGAACAGAGTCTGGCTCCGCTCCCAGCTCTGACACTGACTCTGCGCAGCGCTGGCCAGCTCAGTACCTCTGTGCTTCAGTTTCTCCATATCTCCAAGTGGGTGTATCACTTCTCAGTATGCTACTGGGCTCCTTAACAAAGAGTTGTTTGAAGCCTGCGTGTTTCTGTTGTGAAAAATAAAGCTGACCCAGCAACTGGACCATTACAGCCTCAGGAAACATAATTAATTTGGAGAAATTGATTTTGTTTGGAGCACATGGCATATTTTATGGTTAATTAAATCTGATTTTCCTTGAATGCGCCTTGACATCCACAGAACTGAAAAACGTCATGGTCTTTGCTCCACATGTGAGTTTTTGGCAGGCAGCGTTCAGGTGTCCCGGGTTCCCTGGGGCCACAGTGAAACCAGGCAGTAAGAAGAAGCAGCAGAGTGAACAGGGGCTGGAATGAAACTTAAGTTGTTGTCTAGTCCATTGCCCTGTCTTGCTTTTTCTGTAGCTGCACCCAGGATGTCAAGGATGTGCATTTGTGCACATCCATCTTCATGCTCACTGCCTGGCCTCATATTGTCATATCTACACAGAAAAGCAGGACTGGGCAATGCTGATGGTTTTGCTCACAGCAGGGAGTAAGGGGGAGAGCTCAACTCAGAAATCCCACCTCTACTGTGCCCCAACCAGGGCCAGATGATGCCAACCTGAGATGCGCTGATATTGCCTGTGATCCAGGGAGTTGCTCCGTATTAGCAATTGCCTGGTGGAAGTATGGTGAAGCCCTGCAGCTCCATACTTAGCTATTTCCATTATATCCATTATATTTAATATATATGGATGCTGTATTTGGAATCATGGCACTAGTTTAGCTCTGATTGTGATGCCAGTGGAGCATCCCAATGGCTGTTTTATGGAGCAAGAGTGTACCCAGGTCTCCCGATTCCTCTCTCAAACCCTAATCTTGGCTCCGGAATCATCATTCTCTACTTGACAACCTCATCTCTGTCTTGGTTTTCACTTCTCAGGGATGCTGCGCTGGACCTTGCATAAAAAGATTGATCAGAATCCCAGTAACAGCTCTATCCTGGTTGGGATCCTGGTGAAAGAGCTGGAAAGGGTGAGTACTGCCTTCTCCTGTCGCCGTGGATGACCCCTCCATGGTGTTTGCTCTCAGTGCTGCTTAAATTCCCGAAAAGAATTCTCCCTATGAGATCCCAAAGTCAATGCCTCTGAGAAGATCCTGGCTCAGGTATTTCTGGGATCTGAAGCTCAGCTGGGGACTGTGCTCACAGCAAAGAGTGGGAAAACGCTTTGGGCCACCGGGGTAGGGTGACAGCCTGGCTCATTGTCATGGAAAACAGGCTTTGCCTCAGATGATGGAAATTTTTCAGGGAATGGAATGTTTTCCTTTCACCGATTTGTCACTTTATGAATTTGAGCATCCTCCAGATTCTTGAGGCAACCAGGTTTCTGATTTCTGTAGATGTTGTGTGCAGAGGCAGCACCTTTTGTTTCTTACGAGTCTGCCTGACAGTTTCTTTTGGCGCTGTCTCGTTCTGGTGTAAGGAGGAACAGTTAATGATCCTCCTCTACTTTCTCCTCTCCACACGTCTTCCTCCTTTCCCCGGAGGAAGAGCCCCTGTTAATCATCCTTTGAGCAGGAACCTTCCCATACCACTTTCTCTTTAGCTTTCGTGTTTCTACTTTTGAGCAGAAGGGATGGAGCTGTACACCTACACACTGCAGATGAACAGGGCCCAGTGACACTCTCACTTTGCTCACTGTTCCTTTTCTGACAGTCTCTAACACTTGCTTTTCTTTCTTCAGTCCATTAATTTTCAATATCCAGGAGCTCAGAGCCCATCATTACCCAGTGAAAGCCAGGGCTGTTTTCCTTTATGTGCCTTGCTTGGCATTTCTCAGCTTGCACAGCTCTCAACAGCGTCTGCTCTGCACAGGGAGAGCTTCTGAGCTGTTACCAGTCCTGGTTAGTGTCCCAAGTAACTCAGCACATTCTGCAGATGCTGTCAGCCTACTCCATCCATGCTGCTGTGCTGCACACTGGAACCATGTCGGCCTGCATGATTCCTGTGTCAGCCCTCAGATTCCTGTGCAGACATCAACTGGGAAAAGGAGACAATTATTTCTAATCTTTATTAGACCCTTTCATGCTATTGTAATTTAGCTTCCGTGAAACCCTTGGGGAAGGATCTCATCAAGCAGCTTTTCTAAATTCTATAGTCAGTGGATTTAGAGACTCCTCCAATGCATCTGAATTCTGCTTTCCTCTACAAAAGCCATGTCATTTCCTTCATGTTTTATCTATTCCTGCTCTTCTGCTCTTATTTTTGTTTGCCCAGGGGGAATGTCAGGCTTCCTGGTTTGTAATTCCTCTCATCATTCTGAAGCTCTTCTTGGAAATTAGTGTCACATTTTTTTTATTCCTCTGGCTCAGTAGCAACCCTGAGCAATCAGCACCAATGACAGATAATAATTCAGCAGTTTCATGCTTGAGTTCCTCCAGGGCTCTGTGCAAGTGTCAGCTGGTCTCAGCAATTCAGCATTGCTCATTTGATTGGCCATTTCTAAAGCATTGTTGTCATCAGTTCAATTTAAATCGGATCCATTAACACATAATCCATGGAAAAAGATGCTGGAGTAAAACTTGCTAAGCACTAGGGCATCAGTGTGAGGATCTCACTGTTGTTTTTATTTATTTTTTCACTCTCACAGGCTGAAAGAGGGGACTACAGACATTACATCATCCCCTTGCTGCATACGCTGATGTATGCTTTGATAAAGGTAACCCACCTAGAGCTTCTTTTGGGACAAAATCCAGGGGCCTCAGAAGCCACAGGAGGGACCATCTGAAGTCACTTGGAGCCCTTGCTGGTCCTAAGGGTTTTGCTGTGCCATATTTATTCCTCTGCTGAAACAACCCAGTATGTGCCCAGTAAAGCCCTGAAACAGCAGAGTCAACTATGCATTTCCCGTGCACTGTATGAAAACTTGGCTGAGACATTGACACTTGTTATGTGTATGGGAGTGACAAGTTCTTCCAAATGACCCCCTTTTCTGCCAATATTTTGGTACCTGATTGTGCAAGAAGCTGCACTGCTGAAAAAAAACGTTTGCCCAAGCACCTATCCAAACTCAGCCGAAAGGTGCACTTGCAGCCCTTCAGTGAGTGTTGCTGGAGGTCTCCAGATCCATCTTAAGGGCTGGTTCTGCGTTATATTTTGTATTTAAACCCAGACTGAATTGGGTGTAGGTCTGTGCACTCCTGCCCCGTGCAGCCCACCCAGATGTTTCTCCTGGGGAAAGAAGGTTTTTGGGGATCATTGCCTGTGACATCTCTTTAATGGATTTTTTTTTTCTCTCCAGGCTCCCTACATCTCCGAAGATCTTTGCAGTAGGGTATATGATTTCTGTAAGAAGATGCTCACCCTGCCCAAGCCTTTCTGTACCATTGGTTTGGACTATGCTGCCAGGCTAAAAATGGAAAGGACAGCCCCAGGTATGTAGGCTTTTCCACTCTGCCCTTGTATGGCACAGTGAAATGCTTGGGTCTTTGAGGTGACTGTGTCATGGGTTTCAGTTCCTGAATGACCTTTGCCTACACAGTGAGACACAGCAAATGCGAGGCCGAGGTTGTCCCCTCCTAATTTCAGGCTGCTTTAGCTACTAGCAGGATCCTTGGGATCCTCTTCCTGTCAGTAGAGATAACATCAGTGTCAGATCCAAAACATCTAACAGCCACTTGAGCTGTCATCCACATAGGTGAAAGTCCAGTTGGCTCCACACCCTCCACCAGCATGGAGACAAGTGTGATGCTGTGCCTAGCTGGAGTCCTAGTCCAGCACCATCACCTAAGCCACCTCCCTGGAAACATTTTGTTGGAGCCCCAAGGTCCACCTTGACCTCACTTGACATTAGCTGAATCAATGATTCCATATGGAGAGACTTACAGGAAGAAAGGTTGATATGGCCAAAGATGAAAACAATAATCTTATTGCTTGATGGATAATGGATTTTCTGCGGCCAACCATTATGGGAACATATAGAATGAAAGGTTAATAAGGATCACCTGGTGAAGGTAAAGAGCTGTGGGGATATAGAGGGCACCTGTTGAAGATTCAGGAGTGTCCTTCTTCAGGATTTGTCACTGGGTTGCAGGTGCTCCCAGATGGATGGGAAGATTGTTGAAATACCCGAACCCTGGGCTTAGAAGGAGCCACTGAGCTGTCCATGTTCCTCAGTCTCTTCACAGAGACTAAATCAGGTGTGGGCATCTCCAGCAGAGATTGATCCCACCTAAGCTAACAGCTTCTCTATGGGAGCACCACGGGGTTTATAAGATGATTATGGACAGCAGTTAGGTACTGAACAGACTGCACTGGATGTGGACCCTCACTTTGCTGTTTTTATGCTTTTTGCTCTTAATATCTGTATAAATGGTGCCCCCAGATACTTTTCCAGTATTGAGTCAGTTGGAGAAGCCAGGGAATGGGGCTCTTCCTCCCGCTTCTGACTCCACCTCTGAACTTCTAACTCACTGAACAAAGGAAGGGAAATACAGGAAATCATCTGTGAATAGAAAGGTTTTTCTTGTTTAGAGTGGTCTATTTTTGTCCCTGACTGTATTTAGCCCTGTGTCTGTTTCTTGGCTCTCTTGCATAATCTCTCCAGCAATATATTTTCACTAATTTGACAGACCTACTGTCAAATCTCAATATGCTCCTGGGAGCATCATCAAGCTGCTCTCCTGAGTCATGTTATTATTTCTTGTGCTCTGATATCTGCATGTTTTATCTCCTCGTGTTTGTTAGGTATGTTGTACCAAAGAATGGTGATTTCCGAACAAAGCCTTAAAAGTGACCCGTACCCTTATCAGGAAAAGTGAGTCCTTGAACATGTTGTTACTTTTATTTCTGTTACAGCATTTTAATCTTGCAGTAAAACCCGTCCTTTTCTTGAACTCTGAATTAATGGATAGAATGGACCGGACAATTTTGGTGTAAGCTCCATGGCGGCATGTGGTATGGGGAGGACAGAATTTGGTGCTGACTCGCTAAAATAGGCTTTGTGCTGGCACTCTGTGTTTGCATACCAGTTGATTTTCATGGTCCTGGGAAGCGGATAGCTCTGCTGGGAGAGACTGCCCAGAGAATGAGAACAACTCTAGTATCCCTCTTTTTAGGGATACTAGAGTTGTGAGCTTCTCTCTCCCACCCACTGTCAATAATTGGGAGTCCAGATTTCATCTTTTTCTCCCCACCCGCCTGCCCTACGCAGGGTTTTCATCTTTGCAGATCCAGAGCTGCTCTCTGAAGCCATCTGCAACGCGCTGGTCACCGACACGGAGGCTGCTCAGATTTCCCAGAGCCCCCAGCTGTGCATGTCTTACGTGATCATCCATGCCATGCAGGCAGGCCTGGACGAGGGCTGCGACATCAGCAGCTTGAAGAGAAGCCTGCAGGTAAGCAGCAGCATTTCTGCAATGACATGCGGGGATTTCTAGCAGGCCCCTCTCTTGCTGGGCACCCCGAGTGAGGAACGATTTTTCAGCAAGTGGGCAATTGCCCCAGTCCCTGGTTGCTGGTGTTGCTTTTGGGATGGGCTATGAGCAGTCCAAAAGTCTAGTATTAAACCCCCACGTCCTTCAGAAATAAAAGGGCTGCTGCAGCAAGGAGGTAGGAGCAAGAAACAGAGCCATGGGAGCCCTTTTTGTCCTCTCTTAAGACTGCTGCTGTTGTCGCTCGCACTCCGCAGCCCATGGGGATTGCCAGCACCTGATGGGAGATGTGCGATGTCTGCAGAGAGTATCTGGGGATGAGATACTTCATAGTGGATATGAAAAAAAAATGTCCCAGCAGAAAAGATTCAATGAGTTCTCTCCCAGATGTCCTTCAGGGAGTTGTAGAACCCTGGCAGCACAATTAAGGGCTTCAGACAACTTTGCAGGGGCTGTTGGCAGTTTCTCCTCCTAGAACATGTTTGTGCACTGCTGCATCTCTCAGGCTGCCACCTCTGTGGCAGAGCCCATCCGCTGTGAACCTGGAGATGTGAACCTGGAGATGTGAACCAGGTGGAGAAAAAGCCTCTTTCCTCCTTCAGCCTGACCTCCATGGCTAGCCTGGAATCAGGAGGATATTTTTGTCTTCTGCTGCAAGATGATGATTTTTGCAAGTCTCATTTGCCCTCTTCTCACATCCCATGCCTTTCCACATCCCTTTCTGTTAAGTGTTTCCTCTTTTCATACCTCTGGGTGTTAATGGTGACCATCTGTGACAGGACATGCCCATGAGTGACGTAGAGCACTGGTTCCAGCAAGTGGTGATGGCAGTGGAAGGTGCAGGAAGCGAGGTGAATGCAAACCGTGGCCAGCGCGTGGCGAGGCTGGAGGAGATCTACCATGCCATGCTCAGCTCCGTGCCGGCAGGTGAGTGTTGGGCTGCTTGAACATGGGGATTGAAGGGAATGAAGTGACTCAAGTGGAGCTGGCAGACCCCTTCCTCACTGCGGCATCCTCCCCTTCACCTTCCTCCAGCCAGCAACAGCATCCCTACCTCCACCTTGGCTACATTCATCAGCAGGCTCAGGGTTGGTCCTTCCTCCCTGGTTCCTTGCAGCAACCCAACCTCCTAACAGCTCTGCTCTGGAATAACAAACTCTATGTGGTGGCAGGAGGCTGATTTGTCACCCATGGAAACAGACTGTGGCAAACCCTGCTGCTAATTCACCTGCCCTGAGGCCCAGAAACATGTGTCCACCACTTGCAAAAGGTGCCATAGATGTCCTTGTCTGCCAGGGAGGTGGTGCACACTCTCCAGGGCTCTTGGGTGCTGTGAGATTTGTCCTTGTAGGACCTGGATTGGGGAAATGCTATGCACTGCTCCTTGTGCTGATGTGGTGGACCCTGGTTTCTACCACCTCCTTAATACCCAGCAGCTCTTTGTCTTGGCATGGTACCATGGTAGATACACATATTAAAACTGACATCTCCCTCTGCCAGAGCTCCTTGCACAAACTGGCGTAAGCCAGAGTGAAAATAAGGTCATTTTTCCCTCTTGCCTTACTGCTCTGGGTGAGAGGCCCTGCAGCCCCTTGCACTGGCCTGGTGCTTGTGGCCCAAAGGCAATCAGGGTGTGAAAGCCTTGGAAGACTCAGTGTGTTTCTTTCAACCAGCATCTGAAGCAAAGTACCAGGGGGCGTTCATGCACCTGGAGGGGAAAGCTGGCTGCTCCCTTGTTTGAACAAGCCTCCTTGCTTCCGTCAGGCAACACGACCTTAGGAGAGCTCCAGGATATCCCTCTGCCCAGCCCCAACATCAGCTTCCACCTCTGGACAGAAGATGACCAGCTCTGTGAGTGCTCGTGTTGGGGACCATGGCAAAAGCAGACTAAGCCCAAGGCTGGGAAACCTGGGCAGAACAAGTAATTTAGCCCCAAATCTTCGGATATGAGGCAAGCTTCTGGGTGGTGGGTGCTGATTGCACCTGGATTCCCTAGCATGGGACACCAGGGTCAGACAAGGGCGTGAGAAGGGATAGGAGCAACAGAGAAGAGCTGAGGAGGCAGTAAGACACGTCCTGCCCAAGGTACCTGTTTCGAGTGGTACTGAGCCGTCTTTGTGTTGGGATGGGAACTAGGACTGAATGACTAACTCCTCTCAGAGTTGCTGGAGGAGTTGTTGCCCCTATGATTGAATAAGAATAGGGAAACTGAGGCAGAATTTGAGCTCAGTGTATGTTTGGCTTTATTTCCCTACCAGGCTGCCCTATGCCAGGCTCCACTCAACGCTTGGTGACTCCTGTGTGCCACCTTTAACCACACCTGAGCTCTCTTCTTCCCTCAGGGAAGGAACTGGTGCTGTTCGTCCGCCCGCTGTCACAGAGCTGTGAGCCCGACCTGCTGAGCCAGGAGCTGGACAACTTTGAGATCCAGGACATCATCTCGGACTGCGAGTGCTGCAAGCAGACCCGCTTCTCCGTGCTCTCCACTGACAGTGGCATCGAGCGGGACCTACCCGCAGCAGCTGAGGAGTCCGTAGTCCCTTGTAGCACTGAGGCAGAGCAATCCCGGCTACAGAGGAAGGGCGGCATTAAGAAAAGGCCATCCCCGCTGGACAGTGTGGCCTTTCTGCAGGCAGGCTGCAACAGTGCTGGGGTGAAGCCGGTGACGAAGCTGCAGAGGAGGCCGGGCATCGCCCCCGAGGCCACAGCGCCGCCGCAGAAGCGGCACACTGCCCGCATCGTGCTGCTGGGGGACGACCGCATCCTGGGGCGCCTGGCCCAGGCATACCACTCGCTGAGGTACTGCTGTCCGCCCTCTGCTGGGATCCTTGGGCTGGGACAAGGAGGGCAGAGCAGGCACGTGCTCTTCAGCCTGTAGAAGCAGCCAGGACAGGAGGGGACAAGGTTGGACTCCAGTGTTGCCTGGGCAGGATGGGACCCAGGTGCTTGGAGGTGTCAGTCTTGGCTGGCCGCACAGCACTGCTTAACCCCATTAGCTCAGCTGGTGAATGCGGAAAATCTTTCCCTTCTGACTGTGAAACAGGTTAAAGGAACAATAAAACCAGGCAAGTTTCTAATGAAAAAAAAAAGATTTTTTTTCCAATGCAGAAGGGAAAATAAGGTAAAGAAAAGCTATTTCTTAGCCAACTCTGCCCAAGCAGGTGATCCAGGCCACAGAAAGCACTGGGCAGCGAGTCAATGCAGGTAGCAGCTTAGAGACCAGAACCAGATGAGGAGGGACAGCCAGTGACAGCCTAGAGCCCACCTTTACCTTTTAGACACAGCTCTGTTATTTTTCCATTTCAAGGAAACGAGAAACACGACGAGTTTTCCTGACTCCAAGGCTGAATCTGCAATTCTACCACATCCCGGTTGTTACGGGGCAACCGAACACATTGACTGCTACGGTGAGTCTGTCCCACTGGCTCAGGACCTTATTGCTGGCTGCTGGCATCCGACTGTTTTTTGGAGGAGGAGGAGATTTTACAGGAACTCACATATGTTTAATGTCTAATTCCTTGAGTGAGGAGAGTGGGAGCCAGGTCGGGGCAGCTGGACTGGGTTTGCAGGATGAATTTGGGAATCCCTCAGGCTCAGAGACGTTCAGGTTGCCCCAGCCACTCTGATGAGGATGACTGCTGGATTAGAAACTGTATTTAGCTTTGCTGCTCTACCCATCTGTATGGGCATTGAGGGAGCCTTGGCAGAGAACCAACACTTTATATTCCTCCCAAATGCTTCTGAAAAGCAGTTGCCTCTTTCTGAGGATTTTGCTACAGTTTCAGTTCTGAAAGCCG
The DNA here is from genome assembly GCA_034781795.1 of Crypturellus tataupa. Lineage (NCBI taxonomy): Eukaryota > Metazoa > Chordata > Aves > Tinamiformes > Tinamidae > Crypturellus > Crypturellus tataupa. Next base: position 65,342 of record JAWLRI010000337.1, on the reverse strand, counting down.
TGACCTTGCAGTTTAGTCTTGGGCAAGTCGCTTCCCCTCAGAGATCCTCAGGACAGTGATAAACAAACAGCCACACTTGTCAAAATAGCTTGAGCTATTCTGGCGCTGGCTCTAAGTCCTGATGAGCCATTATATGCCATTATAAAAACTAGTATTTGTTTTATTTTGTTTTTAAATTTTTTGATGAAACTTGTTCTCGAGTATCAACAAAGTGAGAACTGCAAGAAATGCTTTGCCATTTTGTCTAGACCAAGTAGGGACATGGACACACTCTCAGAATTTAGTGTTGTTAGTGTGAGCATCCAATGCAAGTATCACTCAGGCTAAAAAGGAAAGGGAAATGTCCCTGTTCTCCCAGCTTGAAGAACAGAAATGAGTTCTCTGGAAGATTTCTAGGGAAAGGGGTGTGTAAGATGAGCCAAGCAGTGAGACTGGCTCTACAATCCATTGCTGGTGGTGTTGTCATGGCCAGAACTGTGAAGAATTGGCCTGGCATCATCACCTTGTCCTTTGAGTCCGAGGCTGCTGCTCACAGTGCACCATTTTGCAGCCTCCTCTGGATCCCAGCAAGGTTTTCCCAAGGAAAAGTAGTTATTTTCAAGGTCTTCCCCAGGAAAAGCTCTAGTTCTTTTGAGTTGCCATCCTCTGAACTCTGTGTTTCTCTCCCAGAACTGCCCTGCCGCTGGCCGTGAGGAGCTCTGCGAAGTGGCTGGGTACCTGGGCAAAGCTGACCCGTGGTACGAGAGCAACATCAACACGCTGTGCCACATGATTCCCAAACTGGCCACCATGGTATGAGGGAGAGCCTCCCACCTCCTCCAGCCTCTGCTAAGCCTGGCCCATTTCTCAAACACTCCTGAAATGCCCAAGAACAAGCTCATGCCCTGCAAGTCCCCTCCATGCCCCAGACAGAAGTTTACTCCTTGCTGACTTGTTGTGAGCCTGGTAACCAGGGAAGGTGCACATGGTTCACACTGCCCTAACCCACAAGACCTATTTGCTACCAGGGGGTTTTTCTTGGCCAACCAACAGGAAATGGCAAATTTCAAAAAAAAGAAAATGTAAATGAGGCATGTGCTGAAATACCCCTACTCTCATTTCCTGGCAGTTTGATCCACCATCAGTAGTGTCCGCAAAGGGGCAAGCAGGTGAGTGTGAGCCTTCACCTGCCCCACTTGCTTTGATGAGTCCTCACAGAGCAACTGAGCATTGCCATGGGCAGCCGCCTTGTTATTTATTATTTATCTAGGAGGGCTTAGGCGGGGTTTGTGTCAGTGTTTTTAAGATGTGACTCTGACTGATCCACAATGTGATTTTTTTCCCTCAGCCTTCCTCTCCAAGCAAGCATCTCGTGACTGATCTGTTCCTCACTGATGTGATTGCGTACTACGTCCGCATGGGCATCCAGCCCGTCTGCTTCCAGGTCTATGCCGTGAAAGTGAGTGACACGTCTTGTGCCTTCATGTGGTCCTGCAAGGGCTCACTCCTCAGTGCTGACAGAGCCGTAAAAGTCAAAGGGCTCCAAGGGCTTTCTGCTAATCTAAACCTAGATCTACGTGCTCACCAGCTCTCCCCATCCTTGACAGCCTCCCAAATCCTCTGTGTGCTTCTCCAGTGACTCCATGTAACACAACTCAGCTGCAGTCAGTAATTCTGGGAAGACTATTTTAGGATCATATAGGATAGCAAAGCAAATCTTAGGATTAGCACATGAGTCCAAGAATTTCCTGCTCTGCTGGTCTCAGGTTCACTCAGGAGCTTTGGGACCTCCAAGTGATTTAGACAGTGTGATCAAATAGGAAACTTCTGGGTGGCCTTACCAACCCCCTCCTACACTTTGCAGGGGCTGTACAGTGTTTCCTGAAATGCTGCTTTCTTTATTTCCTGCCAGCTTTTCTCTGAAATGGCATCAGAGTGAGACCTAGTATTTGATACGAGAGCAAAGAACTGCTGTATTTGGTCATGCAACAGCAACCCCTTTTCTGCTCCTCTGGCAGCTTTCCCCCTTCAAAGCTCAGGGTGGGACCATCGTACATATCTCCTCTTAATCTGCCCATAGCCAGTGTGGTAACCTCTTGCATCAAAGGAGTAGCTATTGCTTGAGCAAACAAACTGGGGCTTGCAAAGAAACATAAGAGCTTTTCTATTTGCTAGTAGAGCACAAGGCCTTGAATTAATGCTGTGTAGCTTGTAAGTCCTTAGAGCACTTGGTCCTCAGCTTGTGTGGCTTAGCATTTTGGTTTCTCAGTGAATTTCTGGTCCACATATTTCTCTTCCAAGACAGAAAAAAAGAGCAAGAAAGCAAGTAGGTTGAGCAGGGGAAGAGGAACTAACGCCAGATGTGGTTTTCAGATAGACACCTAAACTACTCTGCTATATTACAGGGTCTGATCCTGTTTCATCTAGAAACACTGAGTCCTCTTTGCCGTTTGGGTTAAGACCACATTGTTTTTCTCTGGCTCCTGAGAGTCTTCCTGGAAGTGAGAATGAAATCCCACAGGAACTTAGCACAGGCCTGCGAGCTTCCCATAAGGAGAGCCTCTCCAAGATTTTATCTTCATATTTTACACAAAACAAGTCCGTGAAGAGAAATTAATGAATAAGCCTCAAGTAACTAGTTGATGTAGATGTTTAAAAAAGACATTAACTCTCTTGGAGCCAAGCCAGCACCTTCAGCTGGTGTGGAAAGCAGCTCCCCATTCATTGCCTCTGGGTAGACGATTAGGACCAGGCTCATCTGTGAGCGAGCAGTGACACCCTGTGGCAAGGCACACTGACTGTTGGCTTTGCTGGAGGCTTCTCCTGCAAAGTGTCCTGTGAACCTCAGAAAGCAGTGCAAAAATCAGTCTTCTCCATCCCAGAAAATCAGTTCTCTTCATCCCAAAAGTCCCTCTTGCTGAGGCCATAGATTCCCATTGGAGATGTCACACTTGGAAGCTGTGGAGGATACTGGCATGTCACATGTCCAGCTTGGGACCAGAGGGTGAATGAGCAGGAGCCACTCTCTTTCAGATTTTCTTCAACGACCCAGCACAGGAGCCGGCTGAGGACGTGTTCCTTACGGAGCTGTGCACCCGCATGCCGGAGAGCAGCCCCCACAGAGGTGGGTGTCCCTGCCCCACGCAGTTGTGCAGGAAGGGTGAACTTTGTACTGGGCAAAATGTGGACTTACCCACTCCCCTTCAGGGCCAAATCCCAGTCTGGCAGAATGTTTCCAAGCTGGGCAGACTAGAGTTGGACCAGCATCATAGCTTTGTTTGAGAAAATAAACTGGGATTTTGCCTTTTGCTAGATCTTTCCCCTTTTAGAAATTCTACTTCTTGGAGCTGACGGTTGGGGCATGGACCAGCTTGTATGCTGGTCTCTTATAGATGTCTCATCCAGCACTTTCTGTGGGGCAAGCCTGGTCTCCTGGTGCTGACCCAGTGGCTGCTTGCCATTGCGGTTGGCCAGAAACCCTTGAGCGAGTCCACTTCTCTGTATATCAGCCTTGAATAGCAGAACTGAGCAGAGCTCTGGCTCCTTCTGCAGACAGAGCAGAGAGGAGCCAACATGCTGTGGGTAACTCTACCAAGGGGACCCCGTCTCTGTGCTCATACAGAGAACTGGCATGAGTGAACCCTCAGTCCTTCCCCTCTCTTGCAGATTCAGCCATGTCCAAGAAGAAAACAACATTGGATGGCCCTGGCATAGACCTCACAATAACGTACAAAAAGGTAAGAGAGACCCTGGGCAGCCTGAAATGCCTCTGCTCACAGAGACACCAACATGGCATGAAGCTCCTCAAAGTGTTTTTGTCTCCCTTCTTCCTTCTGGAATTGCACTCCAGAAGAGCACATGGAGATCGTGGGGTCCTTTTAAAGCCTGTTAGCTAACCCTGTAGTAGTGAAAGACAATTTTTGCTTTTGTGTTCTTACCCCAGACATGGTCTGAAAGTCTACCCCTGTATACCGGTCACGTAGCACTCTGCTCAGTGAACACTCACTAGGAGCACTGTGTGGTTCCTCGGGGGTGCCATTTCTGGACTGAATATACAGATATGTACTGCTCTGCTTCATCAGTCTAAAATCTCCCTCCTGCTGCTTTCCTCTCTCTGCGCTGAGCTAGGCTTTTCCTACAATGTATTCCTTTCTGACTCCTTTGTATCTTTCTAATTAGGAAAAATGAAAGAGAAACCCCACATCCAGCCTGCACTAACATTCTTACTCCCAGCATCCCCCCCAACCCTTTAAGGTCTAGTCCCTCATTTAGGCTGACTTTAACAGAGCCTTTTGTGCAGGTGGTGGTGAGTGACCGGGTGAAGGAGGTGGCAACGTCCCTACGCTCCACAGGTCTGGTGATGAAAGCCATCCCTGCTGATGAGGCCGAAGGTGGGTTCCATACTCCTGCATGGAGTAAATCTGACCACAGAGGTTAGTGTTGGTTGTGCCTGGGCTGTGTGGGTTGAATCAGTGCCCTGCATATATCGGTGTTACCATGGTCTGTGATTTTGCATTTCCTCTTGAATGTTGTGACCAGGGAAACGCTGTAACTTGGGTTCAGCATAACCATAATCTGGGCTTGGCAGCATCGTCTTCCTGCAGCAGCCTTTCTTTTTCACCTTGTCTTGAGCAAAGTCACTGAGATTTCTACCCTGAGCATGATCCCCTCTCCTCATGGAGCTTGTCAGAGTGCTCCTTTTCTGTCTCCATCAGTATCCTACAAATTTTCTGCCAGTGCACCCTAGTGACAGAAGTGACACCAGTCCTACTCAGAGCTGAGCTGAGATCGTGCCATGGTCGGAGGCTAACAAGACAATTCTGCTGCAGGTCTGGTGTGCCTGAACGTGAACATCACTGAAATTATCAAGAGCAACAACTTGTCGGGAAGGTCGTTCTCAGTAAGTAGCTGTGATACTCACAATGGTGAAGGGGAAAACTGTGGGGTGGGGAAGGCTCTGCTCAGATGATGCTTGGGTTTTATTTTCCACACAAAAGTCTAGTTTTTTGAACCAGAGTCCCAAATGCAACTCATGCTGGTCAATATCATGCTAGACCATGTCTCAGGAGATCCAGACACTATAGGAATAAGCTACTGTTGGGCTGATTCTGTGACCCGAGGAACAAAGCAGAGAAATAGGATTAACCATAGTCCTTATGGCTCTGCTTTACTGGGTACAATAAAGGGTCTGTAGTTGAGATCAACTCCATTAGCTCCACACCTTCAGCCACAGTCCTCCCTAGGTCCCACAGGGCCTGCAGGTTTGGAGCCATATTCTTTAATGAAGCATAAACAAGAAGCAGGAGCTTCAATAAATCTAATTACTAGTTCAGATTGATATGCAGGACATGGGGCTGAACAACCCAATTTCTGTCCTTTTTGTTTTACTTCGGAGTCCAGGCAGACCCTGGAGGGCGCACTGTCCTGCAGGAATGTGTCACTGCAGTCAGGCTGGAGCTGCACATTATTCATTATTGTGCCTTCCTCCTTTGGGGTTGCTCTGGAGCCTTCAGTCTCTTTTTCATGGCTAGAGCAACCAGGTTGCAGCTTTGCTGGTCTTTTCTGGCCTGCATGACTGCAATGGCTCTAGTGTGTGCCACAGACATGCAATCCCAAACACCTTCTACTCTTCCCCATCTTGGCAGGACCTGAAAGTCCTGCCTGAAATGCCTATTTCCATCCTTCCAGCATGGCTGTGTAACTGATTTGGACCTTACAGTAGTCCCTGGGAAGACTTTTGCAGTGATTGCTGGTGTTCTCAGCTACCCAGCACGCTCACTTGATTATTTTCACATGGCTTTTGAAACCACTGAGGTGCAGCAGCCCATACTGGCTCCGAACATACAACAAGGCCTGAGAAAACTGGCCATGGCCCCTATCGCTCATGGCAACTGCCATCCCAAACTTTGCAGCCTTTGCCCTTCACAATTTTTGCCTTAGTTTGAGATTACAGAAAGAGAGGTGCTTCCTTCTTTAAAGCATCCATCTTATACCACTCTGAGGTTAAAAACAAGAAAAATGCCATCATTTGTCCCTTTCATGTCCCATGTGCCTACACCATCAGACACAACACAGCCCAGGGAAGGAAAGTGAGGCTCTCACTGGGTTCTTCTTCCTCTCTTATTCCAGGCTGTGGCAAACAAGTTGAGAACACACAATATCAAAATCAGGAGCACAGAGCAGAGACCATTCACACTGTGCCTGGACAAGGACAGCAGAAGAGCTTATAGGAATGTGATCAGGTGAGGATGCCTTGTGTGCTGGGCTTTGTGCATCTCCCTCGTGATCCTACATCCCTCCAAACAGGTGTTCCCAGAACAGCACAACTGTTTGCTGGGATGTCCTAGTCCTCATGTATGACACAGACCTGTAAGTAAATTCATTGCTTCTGCACAGAAAGCAGGCAGAGTTAAGGTCTCCTACCTTTGCGTTTTTAAGTGATAGCATGAAAATGAGAATGGCTGTCACTTTAAGACAGAATTGAGACTCTGGAAAGAGAAGTGTCTCCAAGAACAAACTGAGATATTAGATCTCCTATATCATGCTGTGGAGAGTGCATTCCTCACCAGAGGATCTCAGGCATGCGAAGTTGGGCAGAGAGAGTTCAGCTCTGTGTAAATAGCAGGGATTAATATTGATATTAATTAGTAATTGTAGTAATTGTAGCAATGTGTGATGTGTTGGAAGTGAACACATAGGTCCTATGATTGATTTACGTCCATGAGCCACACGGAGAATGTGTGAAATGTGAATTTCTGAGAGTCAAACCAAGCCAGGCTAAGGACACTGATTTTGTGGTCAAACATACACATCAACTCATTTCCCTAGTGAAAAACATTTCAAAAGCATAAAAACCTGTGCATCTTAGTACAACAACTTTCCCTCTTCAGTCAGTGGAGTGACTTAAGAGTTAGTCTGATATCAGAATCTGGCCCTCATGGACAGATTTGCTCGTGCAGTAAAAATGTTCCTTTTTTCTTGCAGCATAGAAGTGTCTCCTTGCCTAGAGCCCAGCTACTGCTTGCAAAAGACAAGGACACTGAAATTCAACCTGCACGAAACAGAGGATGTGGGGCTTGTGAAATACATGCCCAAGTCTCTGCTGTTGCCCATCAACACGTTTGCAGGTGTTATCCAGTGAAGAAGACAAGAAAAAACACATGAGAGAGTATGTGACACTGGGTCATCATAGAAGAAATGGAGAAGGAAAATACACTAAAAGTCACTGACTAGTTTTACAAAGGTAATGCTACTTCTGAAGCTGCAAGACTGGAGAGGGATAGAGCTTGAGGAAAGCAGCCACCCTCTGGTGAATAACAGCAATGACCGCAGCTAACAGCCCCCTGCCAGGGGGCAACATCCCCCCAGGATGTTGCTGAAAAAAACAGCAGTTTTAACCTTTGGTGCAAGCTCAGGAAAACTTCAAACGTCTTAATTTCAGGTGAAGGACTGGGGAAAATATGGCTGAGGTGATGGCTACTTGTGATGGTTGTGAAACAAGTAGGAGGTTGTATCAATAATATTTATTTTGGTGGTGTGCCCTAGTCTAACAGGGCTCGGGGCCCTGTTGTGCGGGGTTCAGCATGCAGAACTCTAGCCCCAGCACAGAGCAATATATTTGGGCAAATTATCAATTATTATTCCCCTGACTTTGACTCAACAGACCTCATTACAACCTGACCACAGGTTGTAACTCACTCTTTTTTTTCAGGGGTGGAGCACAAAAAGTAACAATAGATGGTGTGAAACAGGGACATGGGAAATTTGGTGCAATATTTTGCAGTGATGAACCGAACAAGAACAACTCAAGCCATGCAGGTAGCTGCAGAATATGCTCTCTACTCACTGCTTGGTTGTGAATGGCACTAGGTTTGCTCTAAGCACTTGTTCTTCCCTGAACAGACAGGAGGTTGCGCAGCAGCTCTTGGAGTTCTGAACTCTATTTCCGACATCCACCTGGGGCTTCGCTGTGGTCTCACTATGTGACCTCTCAGTGTCTGCTCTGGAGACTGTGCTGTATCTCTGAGCTAAGCCCAACTTCAGTTGTGTTTCTCCAGGTGTACAACCTTGCAATCCTACCAGCAAGGAGCTCAGTGACCTTCTTCATCAGGTCAGATGGAAATCGGTCATTCTAGTCTGCCCTGCAGTCCTGTTTTGGACTGTGTCCATCACATGGGAAAAAGAAGTAGAAAAGTGGATAGTGCAGTGCAGGTGGGATCTATGGAGGGTAGGTGCCTGGAACACTTCTCCATTCCTTTGCTGCTGTCCTGGTGTAGATGTCCTCTCCTGGTTTGCAGATGGGCCACACTGGGCAGCAACAGAACAGCTCCTGCTTCCACCCATGCTCAAGCTAATTTTGTTTTAAGCAGGATGATTATCGGAATGGCGAGTGTAGGAAGCTCTTCTCTTCATTCCAATTTGTTGCAGACTGAAGCAATGGAAAAAGTGGTATCTGGGTTGTCTCCAGGGAGTTCTCCTTAAATTCCCAGTAGAGAGAATTTGGGGGCATTCTTTCTATGACACTATCATTTTTTATCTTCTTGGCTCCCAGGTGGCTCCTTGCCTTCGGTCTGAGGTGGTTACTCAGATCAGCTACCCAAAGAAAGTCTCCTTCAGCTTTCCGCACGTGCACAGCAGCTCTTCCCAGCCCTCTCCATCTGCAGCTCCTGGGGAACCTCTGGGCTTGACTTTGCACTTCAAGGTGATGCTGGCCCAGGTAGCTGCAGTTACCCTGGCAAATCCATATCTCAGCCCTTAAGGCTCATGTCAGATGGAGAAATGCTGCTGCACTGGGGTGAAGCTCAGATTTTCTGCCCCAGCTCTGTCCTTGCCAGGACAAGGGTGAGCTCAGGTGTAAGGTTATGGCCACGGGTGCCTCGTGCCTTGCACACAAGGCTTTAGTGGTTCTTCTCTCAGCCTTCCCTGGCTCCTGCCTTGCAAACACAAGTTTTGTGCTAGCAGGTTCCCACTCTTGTTCCTGAGCTCCTTCACTCATTCTACTCTGGCATTTTATCTGTTTCCAAGCTATAGCCTTATTCAGTCTCACTTTAAATGAATAATAGAGCCCAAAACAATCCACTGAAATATGCTATTGGGGGCAAAATAAAGCATCTTCCAGTCTGAAAAAAGCATTTAATCCCCAAACTAGCCCAGAACAGTCAAAGATTACATTGGGTGACAGTAAAACAACTATATCTCCAAGGAAGCAGCCCTGAAATGTTTGTAGATGTAGCTGTTTATTCCAGGCACAGTCCCATGCGGGAGTCACCAAGCTGGAAGGTTTCAGGTTGATCCTTTGGCCCTGTTTTTCACACTGATTTGTCCACAACTGCCAAATTAATGCCCCCCACTGCCTGCTCTAGGCAACTATCATTTCAGCCCTGGAAGGACACTGAAGTTGGAAAAGAGGCTCAGAGGCAAGTTAAACAATGCTGCAGTCACAGGTTGTTCTCCGTGAGCACCTGCGTGGAGTAAAGAGGGGTCTGAGGGACTGAGTGGCGCAGTTGTCACCTCTGTCCTTTTGGGGTTGCACTGGAGGGGGCCGGTCCTACCAGCAAGCGTGGCCAACATGTAAAGACCCATGAGGCTGCGTGCAAGCGTGGAGGCCACGGTTGCCTCTGTACATTTGTAAATGATGTAGATGGATAATAAATTATTTGTATAGGTGACAGACAATCTGTATCAGAAGGTGCAATCCTTTTCATGTTGATTAAAATACATTTTAGAAGAAAATAGCAGAAAAAAAGGCTCTTTATGACTGCATGAGTCTGGAGAATAAATGAGTAGGCACAGAAAGGCACTGGTGTAATTTCTGCTCTGTGGGTGAAGTTCCACCACAGGGCTATCCGCAACATCACTGAGAGTGAGTCTCCGTGCTCAGAGAGCTCTTGAGTACTGGGATAGGCAGAAGTGGCAGAATCCCATAAATTTGGAAGCCCGAATCTGTATCCCCCCCATGATAACTGCCACTTGACTCCCCTCTGTGCTACTGCAGTCCATCCTAAACACCTCAATTCAAAGCACCGCGTAAGGACGAGGGGGCGAGGGGCACAGTGCCCTGTGGGGAATCAGGCCAGCTGGGGAGGCAATCGTGCTGCAGAGGCTGCCATGAGGGAGGCCTGTCCAGAGAAGAGCACTGAAGCTGGGGAAGGGGCTGGAGCAGAGACCTCGTGAGGGGCGGCTGAGGAAGACAGGGTTATCTAGTCTGGAGGAGGCTCAAGGGGGACTTTATTGCGCTCTACAACCTGAAAGGAGGTTGTAGTGAGACAGGAGTTGATCTGATCTCCATAATAGCTACTGATAGGACAAGAGGAAATGGCTTCACCATGGGAGGGGGAGGAGAGGGGGAGGTTCAGGTTAGATATTAGGAAAATTTTCTGCAGGAAAAGAGTAGTCACACTTTGGCACAATTGCCTGGGGAAGTGGTGGAGTCACCATCCTTGGCAGTGCTCAAGAAACATATAGATGAGGCACTTTGGGACATGGTTGAACAGGCATAGTGTTGAAGGGCTTGTGGTTGAATTTGATGATCTCAAAGGTCATTACCAAACATAATGATCCTATGGGGGAGGAGAGGAGGAGACCGTTGTGGGGAGGCTCCATGAGGGAGCAGGGTGAGAAACCACCCCATGGAGCTGCCTGGGATGGGGCAGGAAGGATGAGGTGCCTGCAGAGGCACAGGTGGAGTGCAGGGGAATGGCCTAGACAGAGGGAGGATCGCGGGGGCACCGCTGAGATGGGAGAGGATCGCGGAGACACAGCTGGGATGTGGCAGGATCGCGGGGGCACAGCTGGGATGCGGGAGGATTGTAGGGGCCCAGCCGGGAAGTGGAAGGATGGCGGGGCACAGTCAGGATAGGGGAGGATGGCGGGGGCCCAGCCGGGATGGAGGAGGATCGCGGGGCCCAGCCGGGACGCGGGAGGATGGCGGCGGGGGGACGGGGGGCGGCGCTGCCGTTACTCCACCCGCTGCCGTCTCCGAGCAACCTCGGGGCCCTCCCGCCGCGGCCGGCAGAGGCGGCGCCGCGCAGGTGCCCGGGGCGCTCCCGGCCCGAGG
>JAWLRI010000337.1:0-37668 GCA_034781795.1 Crypturellus tataupa | reverse complement strand
TTTATTTTATTTTATTTTATTTTATTTTATTTTATTTTATTTTATTTTATTTTATTTTATTTTATTTTATTTTTATGCTAATGGCAAAGATCATATTTGCTGGGCTGCAGCACTTGACATGCTGCTTGTCCGCTGTCTCGATTCCACCAGATCCTGGACCACAGGGAACACGAGAACCTGGTAATGGCCACGTAAACCTGTTATCTTGGGGAGCTGTGAGCAGAACTTGGATTTAACGGCGTGATTTTGATCGGTGCAATTTGAAATGATGGCCTCTGAGAAATCAGAGCAGTTCCCCTGAAATATATTGCTGAATGGGAATTTTGGAAGTCATTAAAAAGTGAAGTAAATTAGAAGAAGTCATTAAAAAGTAAAAAGTTCTTTCCATGGCAACTGGTACCTGACTCTCCAGGGCGCCTTCAGCAATCACATCCACTGGCTTCTCTTATCCCTTTATTGGGTATGCAGTTGGAAAGTAGAAGAAAATCATGTACAGAAACGGTGAGCCAGGGTGGATATGACTGCAAAATTAAGCGCTTGGAAGTGAGGAATCCCCCGAACAGGTGTTTGAGCTGTGTGTGTGTGCTGTGAGGAGCTGGAGCATTGCTGGGAGCTTCCAGAGTGCAGCACTGGGCAGGACAGCAGCTCTGCGGGCCCACGAGAGCCGGGTGTCTGGGCTGGGAGAGCTGAGGATTGCCTAAAGCCCAGAGAGACGCAGTGCTCACGATGCAGAGATGTTACTTGGCTGGTCAGTCAATAACTGTCAGTGTTTTTTTTCCTGCTGGAAATGCCAGACCTGAATGTTACAACATTTCTGAGATGTCTGTGCTATGGAAAATGTCGAAACTCCCAACATTTCTCTTTTTTTTTTTTTTAAAACAAAAGGAAAGGGCAACGTTTCCTGCGGGAGATTCGGCCATGCTCCATGCAGGAGCCTGGTCCCAGGGTGGGATCAGGGAAAGCACAACTAGGGATAATGCTGCAAAGTTGATCGCAGGTCATGGAAATAAATGCATGGAAATAAATGCAGCTCCAGCAGCATTTCTGGTTGCTTGTCTTTACCATCTCTCCCACATTTTATTCAAATGAGGATTTTTATTAGTGCTCATTTATTATTTTTATTAGCAATTTTAACAAGCTTTAGCTGCAATTCAGCTTTAATAATATTCCAGTTATTTGCTTATTGCAATGTTACTAAGCGAACTACTAATAACATTTTCATACTTTTAGAATCAGAGCTTGTGGAAAGCAAGTTCAGCTGCATGTGTATGAGTTGGTGAACAATGGACATATCGCTGCTTCCAAAGCAATGGGATGGAAAGCAATAGTGAAAATTTAGGAGAGAAAGAGGAGGGGGAGAACAGCTGGAGCAATACAACTTTGGGAGGATTCCACCTGGGATTTATACGGAGAGGGGCCTGAAGCAGGCAGAGCAGTGCAGGGTAGGAACTGTTGATGAGACGTGAATCCTGGGCATTCTAATGGCGGATCCAGGGTCCTGTGGTTCTTCAGGGTGCATGTCGGAGCATCCCATCTTTGGGAGCAGCCAAGGCTTGTATGGAGCAGTGAGTGAAGGACAGAGAGACACAGCTGTTCTGATGACACCAGCACCTTGGGCTGTGCCTGCTTTTCCCTTCAAAGTGCAGTTCCATGATCCTGCGGTCCTGCAGCAATGGTTCCTTTGAGGGAGGGACTGTGTTTTAGGTGTCTGTCCTGTGAAGAGCTCCTGTTGATGCTCTGCATACAAACTGAGGGCTTTCTGGTCATGAAATGAGGAGCAGTGGATAGAAGGACAGATTGATACATAGAGTTCCCAAATATTAGCATTGGTGAATGCACTCTGTGTCCTCACATGGGACTTTTATTAGTCCCTAAAACAGTAAAACTTGTAGTATGCAAACAAATGAAGACATTGTCAGATGGAGCAAAAAATGGCAACACCAGGAGGAATATCTGGGATGTTCTTCTCCTACAGCAAGATCACACAGGGTCCCTCTTCGACAGTTTATTTTGCCTTCCCTAATTAATATATTTGTGGTGCCCTCCACTCGGCTGACAAAGCTGCAGCTGTGAGTAGCTCCCAGGAAATGTGACTCATCCTGGACCAGTGAATTGAGTGACTCAGCGGAAGGGCCAGCAGGGTTATTAGAGAGGCAGAGAGAGCCCTTAGCAACACCCGCTTCAACGGCACTTCTGTCCAAGGTGCCACCAGAAGCCACAGATCGTGGATTATGGTTTACCATCACCCACAGCTGCGGAGCTGGATGTCCTGGTGGTCTCGGCTGTGCTCTTGCAGGTTGGGGGCTTTGTCATGTGTCTTGCAAAGCACGCAAGCACTCAAGACTTGGAAAAACTGTGGAACTTGAGCTAAGATACTGGAGTGCCTGGGAGGGCTTGAGAGGGAGTATGGCCTTTAAGTTGCTTTTCTATTGTTAAAAAATGGATCAGACTTTGGAAACTCATCTTCAGAGGTGCACAGTAACTCAGCTGACATGATGTGCCCATCACATCTGGAAAATCTAGAAGTGGATTTTTGATGCAGATAGTTTCATTTAGCCTCAGGTCATGAAACACAGGAGGGGAGATGCCAGATGATCTGACCAGGGCATCTCACCCATACTGTGGAAAAAGAAGAGAAATATCCCAAGTCTTGGCTCAAGAGATCATCCTTGATCAGGAGATGCACAGTGTTGCCAGAGTGGCATCTTACAGAATGCTATTGCAGAAGCCCTCAGGAGATGGGGAGCAGGCAGACACGGATTAGTGCTGAGGATATTGGAGAGGATATTGGCCCATCTCACCCGCTGCAGAGCCACCTTCCCGGGGAGATGCTCAAGGAAGGCTTGTTTGGTGTTGGGGAGAGCTCTCGGCCAGGAGCGCTGTCTGCTGCTGGGGTTTTCCTAACCAAGAGAGAGTAAAGCCCTTTGAACTGAAGCACTGATGTTATCCGTGGCCAGAGAGATCACTCCTAAGTCTTGTCTAAATGGGACTTTAGCGAGGGCATAGGTGTGCCTTTTTTTTTTTTTTTTTTTGGGGGGGAGGGGATACAAGAAATGTTCCATCCTTATAGGATCCATTCTCACTGGCATATCAATACTCTCCCGTGGCTTGAGACAGAGCAGATTTCCTTGCCTGTGGCTTCAGCAATCTCCTGTTAAAATGACCTTGTTTCTTAGTGGGCACCTGCAAAGTTTACATGTTTTTCCCCTGCATTGATTTTTCTTTGGTTTCTGTTTTTTCTTTTCTTTTTTAATCCTGTAGAAATCCAGTGTGAAAATATAAGAACTTTTTATTTTATGTGGCAGAAGTTTCTGTTTTCTTTTGGATTTTGCTATTTGGGGACTGCTTTCTTATTATTTTTATTTTAGAAGAAACACAGCTGCTATTGCATGGTGAATGTGCCAAGTTTTAATAAGGCATCATTGTCAATAGAGCTATTAAATTTTTGCTTAGCCAACGCCAAGTGACACAACCTATTTAACACTAGAAAAGTTCTGAGATGAAATGAGCCATTATCCCTGTGGCAAGGCAGGTAAATCTGTGCTCCCTGATGCATGCATTGAGATCAGTGGGTTGGTTGCGTTTTGTTCTAGAGCTTTTGCATCTTTCCTATCTCCTCAGTGGTTTCATTTGTGTCTGTGCAGGATGGATGACATTCAGCTTTGCAAAGAAATCAGCCGACTGAAAAAGGAGCTTCAAAAACTCATCGCCCTTCCAGGTAAGGCTCTGTGAAGTTTCAGAAAGCTGTTTGGTGCCTTTGCAGTCAGCAAAAGATTTCTGTGAAATCTCCCATTCCTGGAGACACAGGTGGTGCCTGCATGAACAACAAGAAATAAGGTTCCTAAAATCCAACTTGAGATCTTTCTTAGGAGCTTGACTGCTTGCAGTGCTGTCCTCTGAGGACCACCATGGGTCTAATACAGGAGGAGAAAGGAGAATGGTTGTGTTAGGTGGAGATGAATGTGGACATGGTGTGACCTGTGTGTCCACCAAGGAAGACCCCAAATGAGTCCAGAGAGAGGAAGAGAACATTCTCACACTGCACCATAGACGGACTTCTTAGGAAGTTGTAGGAGAGCAGATTCCTTCAAAGGCCTGAAGTACTCAAAAAGCAATAGGCAGGTGACACTGTGCCAGGACATACTGGGCTCCCAGTCAGTCACAGCCAGGGTAGGGTAAGTTCTAGAGGAGCACCTTGCCACAGGGACTCAGAGATGTCCCTGACAATTAATTCTGCATTCCAGTTGTAGAAAAGACTCAAACAGCTGGGAACAACATGTGCAAAAGCTTCAGCTAGGAGGAAATGCTGCTTTTTCTCCCTCCATTGCCATGGCCAGTGACTCGCCATGTCCCTGTGGGAGCCAGCAAACCACATTTCTCTGTTCACAACCTGTGGAAGGTCAAAGCTAGGCTCTCTAGAGGATCCCATTCAGCCAAAACATTCAAATAAAAGTAAACAGAAAAGTGTTCAGGATTTGAGAGAGGATAAGCAAGAAAGATTTTCCCCTGAGCTCTCTCCTTGACTGTTCCTAAGACGATGCCTCCTCCCTAGACACCCATGTTCACCCCATCTGTAAGGACTTTGCCTGTGCTTCTACAACCTGATGGAAGAAATATACCTGCTTATTTGTTCCCATGGGTTTGGTCATCCAAGCTCCAGTTATTTCCACCACAAGTGGAACCTCTCTGAAGATCTTGAACCTACCCAGAGCAATGAGTGTTTAGCAGGGCGCAATGCCTCAATGCGAACAGCAGCCCGGCTGCACACATCTGTTTTCCAGAGCATCAGCTCAGCTGATAGGTTCTTTACAAGAGGTTATCTCAAGAGACCTTCACCCTTTTTAATGCTTTAGTGGTGCTGGGCTCTGTGCTGTGTTTACGAATCCTCACCATGCAGACTGAGGTAGGTGAGAGCTGGCTGCTACTTCATATTCAGGTTTCGGGTGTTTTTGATACAACCTGGCTGCACTGGAGGAGGCTCAGACTGGAGGAGTAAGGATTCCGGCATAAATATAGGAACTGCTTGCAAGGTATAGACCTACATCTCATGTAAACTTTTACTCCAAAGACTCTCTAGTTCATAAAAGAAAACTGATGAAAAAGAAAACTGATAATTGATGGTTGAGAACTGGAACTTTCCTCTGCCTGAGGGTATGTGACTGACTTTCCTTCCTTTGCTTTGGTTTTTTATCTCTGGGCATTTCAGCATTCTCAGTTTCAGCTGAGAGCAGAAATGCTGGTAGCATGCAGGCTGCTTATTTTGTTTTAATAAGTTAAGCCAGACTGTGCCAAAAAATGCTGCAAATTGCTGACTTTGGGAGGTCACAATAGCAGATTAAGACTTAAAACGGGTATTATTCAGACAAGGACCCAAATGCGTCAGTGCTTACTCAGAGCGCAGCCAGACCTGTAGCTTGAAATCTCACCAGATCAAGCTGACTTTAATAATTCAGAGACACTCCACAGCTATAAGGGACTCTGACATCAGCAAGTTGGGAAAAAAGGTGCCAATTTTGTATAGTGGTTATGTTTACTCTGGTATGCTTTAATTTATGAGAGCAGATCGTTAGTTGACTCCCAAAAGCTGATACTGTTGTGCAAGAATCTGATGGCTCTGATCGTTATGACACCTGAATGACATTGTAGGTGCTCCTGTTCCCACCAGGGTGATGGGAGCCGCTGCACAGAGACCATGGCCATGGCCAGGTGACTTTGCATTTACTCTTCATGGGATCCATGCCTTGGTGTAGACCGCAACTCACTCCAGTAACAAGATCACTTATCATCCCAATTGCAGGATAAATCTCTGTTGGCTGGGGATGTTTCTTATAACATGATGATAGTGAGAAGTTCCTTCTGCTCGGACTCACACAGCAACACTTTAGATCAATATATAACAGGGTTTAAACTAAAAATCAATAGAAATTTAGATAACTGCGGAGATGAGACCCAGACTATGGGTTTTCTCCATACTGTTAATTTCACTGCATTTTTTATTTAGTTGAAGTAAAACTGGAGAATGATCCCTCTTTTGCTGGACTGATTTTGAAGGTGGCTGCTGAATTCAGAAATGGTATTAAGTAGCTGCAGCACAGATAATCACAGCCTCCACTCGAAGTAGCTCTTCAGTTAACTTTAAAAATCCTTAGACCTATTTTTCCATATCTCACCATTATATACTGGTCTATATAGGGCAGGTCTTATAGTGATATGAGAGTTTCTCTGGTCTTTGTGGGGAAAACACTCACTGCACAAAGGTATGTGGCACAGGTGGGTCCCAGAGTTAGAGGTAGGTGAGTCTGGGGTTCTGGAGGTGCACGTGACAGCCAAAGACAGCACATTCAGCATAGGAACTTGGCAGACACTTGTAGTTGTTCTTGTCACTGTGATGGGGAGGGCTTCAGTGGAGGTTCACAACAGTTTGATAAGTCAGATACACTGAATGAGATTGCAGGGATTGAGATCAGCAGGGATGAGACCACATAAAGCCAGTGGATCATACTAGTCCTCATGTCTCTCTATGTTTGGGTAAGTAAGATGTAACCTGTTCCCAAAGCACCTGATCATTTTTGATAATTCCTTCTGTTGGGCACTTGTATCCATGACTGGACCTGCAGCCATGTGGAAAACCAAGCTCAGAGGCAGCTAAATGGATTCTCTTGAGTCCTACCTCGGTCAGCTCTTTGCTGAGACTATGTGATTGGGTGTGCTAGCTTGGGAGTTGCAGGCTAAACACATCCCAGCTGAAGGGTGAATCTGAATCAGCATCTCTGATCTCCCTGGAAGCAGGGACCACCTCAGCTACGTGGGGATGTCCCCTGTCAACATGTTAAATGTGTTCCCTGTGCTGCAGAGACTGAGAAGTCCAATGAGGAGAAGCAGCGAGAAGAGGAGCTGGTGCAACAGATACACAAGCTGGTGGAAACACGGGATTTCCTGGTGGATGATGTGGAGTTTGAGAGGCTCAGGTAGCATGGTGAAAATTAATCCTTTTTTTTTTTTTTTTCCAGACCAATTACTGCCTGGCTAGGTCCAGTGGCCTGATCTTTGGTGTGTGCAGTATGTAGAGCAGATTGGAGAACAGAGCCCATAGCTGGAATGCTCATAAAGGCATTATCTGCACACTCCACTCTTAAATCTGGCTCACCATCCAAAGTGGTGGTATTCCAGGTTCAACTCAAATGACATATGTTTGGCCTCCTTGAAGCAGGAGCAACAGGTATTCATAAGGAGGGTCTGTCCTGTTCCCTGAGTAGTTCCTGCTTAAATGAGAACACCAAGGGAGCCCAATGCCCTCCCTGCCACTGTGGGGTGTCCCAGGATGCTTCCAGACCAAGTCTTGGAATCAGTGCTACACAGTGAGGTACTGAGCGGTCCCAAACCACCGTTCTGGGCTGTCTGCACAGGCAGGTGGAGATTGCCGTGACGGTAAAGCTCAGGTCATGCCTTACAGCTTTCTGAATGCTGTAGACTAGACACATCCTCCCAGAGAAGACCAGGGCTTCTGACCTATTCACATGACTCTAGAAGCAGAGGTTGAAGAGGATAAGACAGTTATTGACTATGGAGATAGGTAATGGAGAGAATGGCATGGCTACTTGACCAGCTAGGTCTAGCCCGAGAAATGTTTACAAAGCAGAATTTTATGAGAAAGGGATGAGGAAATAGCCATCGAGTGGTGGATCCATCTGCAAAATGTGGGTCACTTGTGAGTGTCTGATAAAGCCCTTTTCTGTGAAGAGGCTGTTTTGCCTCCTGCCAAGAATGGGAACTGCCGTTGCAGATGTTGTCAGCTCTGGAGGGCTCCGGTTCAGCCCTTCCAAAGTGATCCAGGGGCTTTCCCTTTTGCAGACCTAGCGTTCAATTCCTTGCCCTTGTCTCTCCAAAGAAGACCATGGTGGATATACAGTCACAAGGTGGCTTGGCCAGAAGTTGCTCTCCTGGCTTCCAGTCTGTGCTATCATGAATGCTCCTGGATACCTCGCTGTTCCTTTCCTGAGTGGTAATCAATCTCCTTTGTCACAGGGAAAGGGAAGAAGACAAGGAAATGGCAGAGTTCCTGCAAAGTAAACTCTCCAAAAGCTACCTCCAGAAAGCAAGTAGGTGGTTGATGAGTTTTATTCCTTGCATAGATCCTCTCTGGCAGTTTCCCCACTTCACTAAGTTGTCTGCCTCCTAAATTTCATTGCTCTCTGTGGGCTGTTTTGCTTGGAGGGCATCTGTTAGAAAATGGCTAGTGGTGCTGGTGTTCAAGACCATGTAGTGGAAACATCCCAAATTGGTATGGATTCTGTGCTTCCACAACTCTCCGTACACTTCCACAGAGCATGTCGTACGAGAACTGATAGGTCCTTTCATGTCTTAGGTACTTCATCTCTTTGTAACCAGCTTCTTATGTCTCGTCACACTGTTAGCTGAGACAAGTTATGGTATATACCATCCACTCCTCTTCTAGTCCTGGTCTCTGAAGCAGGTCACCCTTTCATTTGTGCCTCCATAATTCCTGGAGGAACACATCTTGGGTAGTGTGGGAGGCATTTGCAGTCCCATGGGTGTTAGGGACACCTGGGAAGAGCACCTAGTGAAGGGCATCATGATGACAGGAGCTCATGCCCAGCTTGGAGTGCAAGGAGGGGCAGCACTGAAAGGATCTCTAAGAAGCAAAGGGCTGTGTCCTTGTCACCAAGCAGATGCTGACCCTGAAATAAATGGTGCCTCTTTCCATAGCTCCTGTCAAAGAGAAGAAAATGACTTCCAGGGGGCAACAAACATCTGCACCGTACGTGACCAAAACAGGCCTCACCCTGCTCAAGGAGTGCTGTGGCTTCACCTGCTCCATTATGTAGGCAGCCCCCAGCTCCTCTGCACGGGATGTGATCACGGTAATCTGCATGTCCTGGGAGGCCAGGCTGGGTGAGGGGGGCTTCCTTGGGGTACAGATGCTTCCAAGTACCCATGTAAATGGATGAGCATCCACCTCTAGTGCCTGGGCTTCACTCAGAAGCTGATGAGAATGGCTGGGTCCTGACTGACAACACTTGTCTCCAGGGAAGGACACATCTCATCCTTTAATATTGCTATGAGTCTTCCATTGTGGAAGGTGGCCTGACACACAAGTTGTCAATGTCACTGGCCTTGGGCACTCCGCAAAGCAGGTTCAGCCCTCCAGCTACCACAGTGAATGGGATGCACTGAGGGGATCCCATGGTCACCAACCCGGTTTCCTATCTCTTGCCTTTCCTCACCAGGTCTCCAGGCAGAGTCCCCAGTCTGCTCTCCTCCGAGAGTTTCAACGTCCTGTCATTGCTCATGCTTCCCACTGCAGCACCAGCACCGAGGAGACTTTCCAAGCAGGCTGAGGCCAGCTTGGATGATGGCATGTGTTCCTTGTGCCACGTCACCGGTCGTCTACTTCATGACATCAACAAACACCGAATTCTAGCCAAGCTCAGCTTGGAAGAGGCATGTGCAGCAGTGTCAAGCAAGGCCATGACAAAGAGGACCGATGTGATTCTTCACCTGAACAGAGTAATAAAAGAAGCACTGGGAGCTAATGTTCAGAGAACATTGTACTCCACCATTCAAAAAATGCTATGGCCATGGATGAGTTCTCGTCCTTGGCCCTTGTATCATCTTGCTGGGTGTCTTTTCTATGGATGCTTTGTAGGGAATTTTGTTGTTTGCACCAGTTTTAATGCAATGTACTGGATGGTTTTGGATAAAGCTGTGGAAAGTAGGAAGGAGGGTTATTTTTTATGAATGCTGTGTTGAAGAGTAGATGGATGAATTGGTTTCCCCACATCACTGCTACCAGCTCCAGATCAGGAGAAAAAAAAGGGAAAATGAGAGAAATTCATGAGAAGAATGGGGCAAAGTGCCGTGGGAAGTGAAAAACAAGTAGGAGACTAAAAATGTGACAGGGAAAGGCAGAAAGAGCAAATGAGAGATATTGTCACTGCCAGAACTGCCCCAAGTCTTGCCCTCCAGTTTCCCAGCCAACACGAAGCTCTGGGCTTCGTGAGCTGGACGTAAAACACTGTGTAAAAGATGCATGGACTCTAAAGTGTTGCAGTCTCTGCTGTCTCTTCTGAGCACTCACCTGTGTCATGATGGCACAGCTAGGGCTGCTGATGCCTGTTTTGATAGAACTAGGTCTCTCTAGCTGTCTGTGAAGCACTTGTCCTGCTTGTCCTTCTGTCCTTTAGGGTGGGATGGTTTCACTGCTGTCTTGGGGTGGCCTTCCATTGGGGTGGCTTGCCAAGAGCTCTGTTTGTCCTCTGGCCAAAATGCAGAGATGCTCAACTTATTTCTGCTGCAATTTGCAGTAGTGATGTGTTCCTGCCTGGGTCACTGTCCAGTGTGCAGGTGAGCAGGTCACATCCAATGTTGCTCTTTTCATTGCATCTTCTGCTATTTGTGCACTTGCTAGCACATTCACCCTTATAAAACACAGCACAGGGGGGATCCTTCCTTGTGCAACACTATAAGCAGATATGAGTTCCTTCTGCATTTCTTTAGGAACATTTCTGTAAGACCCTGTATGTAAAAGCCATTTCTTTTTCTTTCCTGAGCAATCTCCTCACCAAATGGTTTTTATTAGCAGTCAGAAAAGTGCACAAACTTTAAAACAATCCCTCGACACACTCACAGGACCAGGTGTGAGGCTCAAACCGGCTAACACGGTACCTGGTCACCTCCAGGAAACTTGACCTTGCTCCAGTTCATGTCACTTCTGAGCTGACCTTAGTGGTCTTGGTCTGGAGCCTGCCTTCATTTTCTGTTATGATTATTAATGCCCTGTGGCATCCCACAGCCACCCTTTTCCTAATTCTGGTGCTCCCCTTGCTTTAGAGCACCTTCACAGATGCCTGGAGGAAGGGTTGGGAAGCACTTTAGACAGCAGAAGCAAATTAAGTCACAGAGAGCTTCCCTCTGCTTTGCTAACCCATATAACGAGGTGTGCTTCGCTGCTGCAGAACGTATCTAAAGCTCTTGCCCAAACAGGAGGGGTGGGTAGGGCTGCAGGGCATGATCTGGCCTGAATCTCATGGGCCAGATTGGTCTCCTCTTAATCCCCATTCTTCTAGGCATTGAGTGACTGCTTTTTGCTGTCACTCTGCAGTGACATGGTGAAGTTGGGTGTTCTGATTGACACAGATCAGTCGTTGAAGACCTAAAAGACTCTCCCTGTTCTTGCCTTCCCTGGGATCAAATTGGATAGAACTGGTTCAGAATAAATAACTGAACCAATTTGCTTAGTTGGACCGAGAGGGAAACAAAAGCAAAGATTCAAAACTTTCTCTCCAAGCTGATCCCTACCTCCATCCTTCAAGGCCTGGATTTCAGCTGCTGGAGCAATGCTTGAGTGGGCAGCATGGATAGGTGAGGAGGAAATGGGGAAAATCCTGCTCTGTACAGTGTTTTCCGTTTGTATTTGTGTAGCTGGTCATGAAGAAGGAGACAGGCTGCTGTTCTGAGCCTATGCAGCCTGTGTTAACTGTCAGCAAAGGTGTGCAGTGCACAAGAGCAACACTTTCCATGTGTATTTATTTCAAACCAAACAAATAAATGTCTGTTGGAAGCCTGGCTCTTAGATATTTCTACTACTCGGGACCATTGCAGTGAGGCATCTCATAGTGTGTCAGAGCAGGATGGTTAAGGTGAAAAGAAAGAAGATCCCAAAACAAGATCCTGAAAAGTAAGTCAGGATTTGGAGAAATCCTGGTATTGCAGAAGCACAGACCAGTTCCTGCTTCTGCAATAAGATATATAACCTGTACCTTTCTGGCCTGACATTTCTCTTTTGGGTCAGGCTGAAAAATCTTTGGAAATGCAGGAAACTGCCTCTCCGGGTTGATATTCTTTAAGGCCCAGAGAAAAAACCCAACTATTTGAATTTATTTAATCACTGATATCTTTTTTCTCCTCACCAGGCCTCAGTGGTACCATTTATGGATGATTTCTGGCACACCTAGTGTTTTCTACATGTGGCATTTTGCTTGATGGAGCTCTGGAGAGATCTGTCTCTTAACCTCTCTCCTCTGGACTCCCATGCCATGACCCCATGCCAAGTCCCAAGTAAATGCTAATTAATTCTTAATGGGGTTAACAATTCAGCAATGCTTTCCCAAGCTGCTGCTGCAAAGAGAGGTTGTTGCTAGCACAAGTCTGTCCACACCTTCATTGCTAGTGCCTGCCCACACTGATGGAATAACAGAATATAAATGTTGACAGAGTCCAGATTATACCGACAACAACATTTCCGTGTGCTGGAGATTTTCCCTTAAAAAGACGCAAAAACAGATTGTAGGTTGATTCAACACTTTAATCATCTCTGCCAAGAGAAAAAATCTTAGAAGCAAAACCAAAAGCAATCAAGAAAACCTAAAACCCAAGATCCACAATTCTCTAAGAAGGCTACTAACGCACACAAACACACAAGCCCTGTTTATTATATGGAGTGTCACAGAGCTTTAATTCTGCTTAAGTAATTTTAATCGTAGGTATCATATCCTGTGGCACTGTGATTTACTCAGTGATTTACTCTTTGCTTCACCCAGCCCAAGGAGGAGCTCAGGGTCCTGCCACCTCCTTTGCTGCTGCTGGGGTCCCTGAGCCAACAGGATGGCTCCAGCATGCAGGAGAAGGAGGAAAGTGGTGGATGGTCCAGGAAACCCTGCCTGTTCCCCTCTGCGAAGGGTTTCAGGAGCAGTACAGCTCCAGCTTGGCATCCTCTGGCATCTCACAAGTGGTGAGAGCAGAGTTTGTCTTTCTGCTGGGCTGAATGTGCCTCGGCTGGCTTTGCCTAACAGAGAAGATGATTTCTGTCCTTTGCAGATCCCTAGGAAAAGGACGGAGGGGAGATGAAGTGAGTGTTATTGCTTGGAGCAGCCAGTGTCCGCCCTGCTCCATATCGCACTGTTGGGGTTTCCAGGCAAGCCCAACAGGGATCCCTTTGCCCCACTCATGACAGGGTCAATGCACATTTTGGGTCACTCCTTTCCCCACTCCCCTCATAGGCACCATCTCTTGCCAAGGCTTCTTGCAGAGGCAGGCATCTTTAGGGACTCTTAGTCAGACGGGAAGAGGGTGGAACACATAATCTAGATACCATGCAGCTGTCCAAGGCACAACCTGTGCTTCCCAACCTGGTCAGAGTCGCTTTTGGCACCTCAAAATGGGCAAGAGGGAGCGTGAACTAGAAATAGAAGGGGCAGCTGAGTCACTTCCCAGGGTGGACATAAATGTTCCATTGGATACATTGCTGCTGAGATGCAATACAAGAACACAGATGCCCAACATCATCTCTGCTTGGAGGAGTTGACTTTTCCAGCAGAGGCAGCAGGTCTCATTTTGTTACTAATTCCTCTACACACATTCACCAACACCTGGGATCCCTGAAAATCTCAGTGAGACGCACTCTCTCCTACCTGATTTTTTTCTTCTGTTTCTGTGTGCTTGATCTTGTGGAGCAGCAACAAAAGCCTCGATCCAGGCCATTGTGAGTGGTGGAAGCGCATTTGTCTGTGGGGCAAAGGCTCCCAGATCCAGCCCTATGGCAGGCTGTGCTCTCGGAGGGAGCTGCCATCAGAGAGGATTCCGCCCTGCAAGGCCCAGCTGAGCGGTGAGTCACTTCATACACAGAGCGATGCATTTACTCCTCATGGGAAATTGATTTTCAGTGGTCTCAAGTGCTCCACTCGTTTCTCAAGGCCACTCCTGCAGTCTCAGCGGTTCTGGAGAGCACAACTGGGCTGAATTAGTCTGCTCACTGAGGAAGGAGGCCGTGGCATGGCCATAGGAAGGAGCTGCCCCTGTTGGGATTTGGAGCAAGTCCTTCCCATGCAGAGTTGCTGCAGACTCCAGACTCGTAGGCCTTAATTAGGGTCTTAACCAAAGGCAAGGGAAAACCTCCCATTTACCCAATCTTTTCCCCAACTTTTTTGTTCCAGTGAGCATCCCCCTACAACGCTCAGTTCCTGACCTTAAACCATGGTCCTGTCTTTAATGATGTAAAAAACACAATCCAGATCACAGCAGTGGTTACACAGGTGCTTATATAGGACATTAATCGGGGTTCCTGCTCTGAGAAGTAGTAGGTCTCTTTGCAAATGCCAGAAGCCTGGACCTCCCAGCCTCTTGCAAGGAAGTTTTAATGTCAGGGCCTCTGTGCTCCCATGGGCCCTTTAAACCCTTCTCTCCTCCTAAGGATCAGGTTGCACTTGGCTAAGGCCAACCCTCATGCAACACAGCTGGGATCAGACTGATCAGACGTGGGATGGAGCTGTGCGAGGAGCCTTCCTCAGCGCCTGCTCCTCTTTGCTTTGGAGCTGCTTTTATGCTCAGGCCATGGCATTGATCCTTGCCTTAAAGGTAACCCTGTGCTCAGCCTTGTACCTTACTGATTCTCACAGAGCCTCCCTAACTTGACTTTTTGGCTAGGTCTTAGATCTGCCTCATCGCTACAGGTCGGTCTGGACTTTAATCAAGCTTGGTCATGGACCTGCTCTCCTGTTCTTGCTCCTGTGGCATCCTATTGTCGAGAACATTGCCTGCCTGCCGTGTTGTCACCTTGGCTCTTTTTCTTTAAAGAGCAGCTCGCTTGCTCCTCTCTGTTAGTTATTATCTCTTCTTTACCGATTAAACATAATATAACCGTGAAAGTGTAGGCACATGGTGGATGCATAAAGTTACAACTACTTCTACTTTTCCTTGCCAGCTCAAATGCAAACTGCCACTCAACTCCCACTGCTCTAGGGATCTATTCAGAAAAACACAGGGCATGTTTTGGCCCACACTGCTTTTACATGTCAAGGTTTCAAAAAGAAACGAGCTCTCCTTCTGCATATATTAACTAAAAAGGAATTACTCCCAAAAGGAGACTTTCACTGTGTTTGTCTTCTGTAGCAGTATCAGCCTGAGGACATGCCCAGGGTCTTTTTTCTGATGATGTGTAGTAACTCACTAAGCTTCAAAGACATAAAATGAACCTGAACACAGGAGGCTTGAGCTTTCAGGGTAAGGTCTGACCTCAAATACTGTATTTCTACAGTACGCACACGGATTCGAACTTTTCCTGAAGATGCGTTAGCCAAATTCTCTGAACTCAACACAGGAGTTACTGGACAGGCAGGAGCATGAACATATCAGTATTGATCTCGTGGCCTCAAAATCTATAGGCTCATGCCACTGGGCGCTTGATCCATTGGCCTGGCCATATTTCCAGTGTCATTTTAGTGTTGCTTCTATCAAAAATTAATGCTCATTGTGAATAGATAACTGTTTAATGCAATAGCCTTGATAAGTTCATCCTTCATCTCTGCCTACTTCCTACGCTTTTCCTACACTTTTTAGTACACAAGCTGTGGCTCTGCAGGGAAGGCCACAGGGACAAACAAATAAGTTCAAAGATGTGTCGTTGGGAAATCTCTGAAGCTCTCTGAAGCCCAGTCCCCTACCCTGCTGTGATGTCCCTCTGCAATATCTTGGTCCTTACACTGGATGAGAGGCCAATGGGTGGACATGAAGACTAATTGCCACCCAAGATGCTGTCTCAGCCTGCCCTTGCCACCTTGCATGCTGCCTCCCCTCCGCCAGAATCCCATTTGCCAGAGAATTTACATTGCCATATCCCGCTGGATCAAAGCTGTGTGATGGAGCTGACCTGATGCATGTCTCCCAGTAAACAAAGAAATGCCTTAAAATATATTGTTATTTTTAATAGCATGAAACATCATTGACACAACCTGTTCTGGAGTCTACATCACCCTTATGGTTCTCGGTCCTTCTCTTGCCTTTCTCACCGTGTGGAACCGCTCAAGTGGGCATGGCCCATACAGCCCTTCACAGTGGAGCTGCTTGCTGGTTGCTAAGTGTAGTTGCTTGCTGGCGGCTCAGATAATCCTTCCTTTTCACCTCCATACAGATGTCTGTGAGGTCTTGGATAAACTGTTGAATCTGGAGTGGGCAAGTGAGATGTTAAAGCTCAGACTACTGAGGAAAGTCTCTTACTGTAGGGATAAGAGCAGGGGGCAGAGGATTTATTAACCTCCTCCAATGACGAATTTCAACAATTGAAATGAGTAAGAGGATAAGGCATATGGCCTTCTGGATCTGTGCGGCTGGAATGGGCTATGCTGGGTGAGTCTGAGTTCACAACATGAATGAATGGAGCCAGATTTTGGCCACGGATTGATTTTTCAGCCTCTGCCCCAGCCTTCTTGGCTTCCATTCCTGGTGCCTGCATAGGGCCCCACACCCTGCTCTGTGTCCATGGGCAAGATTGGATTTCCTGTGGATTTTACCCACATAAAGACAGATTTCTCCAGGAAAGGAAAGGTGCCTGCTGGGCACCTTCTTTTCTCTGGGATCTCCCTGCCCTTTAGACAACTGGAGCTCATTACTGTTCCCCTTGCTGCTCAAGGAGAAGGAGGTGACCCGCTTTACCATGTCCAGCTGTCTGTGGGTGTCCTCCACGGGCACATTCAGGCTCTCTTTCAGCTGCTTGCTCACACACTGGAAGAGGTTGAGTGTGGCCATCTTGATGGTGCCCAGCATGAGGGTTTTCTCAGCAGCTGTGTTCTGGATGTGAGCCCAGTGTGACTCCTGCGAGGAGACGGGCAACATGTGAACACGGCACAACAAAGATGCCACTTCAGCACTTGTCAGGAGGTGCTCATGCTCAGCTCGTGGTGGAAGCAGCTCCAGAAAACCTCTCCATTAGAGGCCAAGCAGAGAGTGCTAAAATCCAACCTTCAAGCATGGAGCAGACAGAAATAAGGATGAGCTAACATTTGGAAAAGACAGGAGAAATGACTTCTTTATGGTGATTTGTTCTGAAATGTCCTCAAACACAGGTCTAAGGGTGTTTCTAAACACTGAGCAGGGGCTATGGAGTTATGCGCTTCAGTATAGCACAGGTGCAGCTAAATGCACGTCTATGTGCCTTTGGATGGGATAAGGAGGACAGGAAAAGGATGAGTCCAAGGGGGCAGGTGCTGTGCAGAGGAAAAGAGTGAAAAGAGTGAAACCTCAGTTTCACTCTGAGGTTTAAACAAAGAATGGTGGAGACGCTAGGATGTGACACATAGAAGCCCCATCACGGGGATGCTGCTGCAAGGAATGGTAAATGAAAATGAATGTAGCCAGGCTAGATGGGATGTGGTGGAGTGTGCTTGGGATTTGTGCTGAGGTAGATTGCCCCAAAGGCTAGTTAGCTTGTCTCTGTTGGGTGAGTTCAGTGCGATTGCAAGCATGGAAGGAAAGGAGCAAGCGCGGCTTCATGAGGGATTTAACTCCTGGCATAACGTGCTCCTGACCTGATCTGTCATTCTTCATCCTGGAATCGCTTAGAGAAACAAAACCAGATGTTTTCTCCTATTACACGGGCTGTAGCTGGGCCTTGCCATGCTCCAGAGGAAAAGGGGCAAGCCATCAGCTGGTCTCGGTAGCCAGGTCATAGCAACGTCCCCCCTGCCCTTCCCTGTTTCCTCACCCAAATGAGCACATCACTGTGAGCCTGGTCAAAACGCGTCTGGAGCTGTGCCAGTTCGTTGTTGTACTGCAGGATCTTGTCCTCTTTCTCCTCCGTGTATTGGGCCAGGAGCACTTTGGCTTTCTCAATCATCTCCATGCGTGTCTGTGCTGACTGCAGCAGGTCCTCGTGCATCCTCACCAGCGTTTTGTGGCGCCCAATGACTTCCCGGATCTCCTCAAACTGCAGCACAGACCCTCTGGAGATAGCAATCATTCTGCCCTCCTTTTACCTCACACTGTTGACCACCCTGCCTTGGTGAAGGACACCTCTCCGTGAAAAGATTTTCTTTTAGATGGGAAGCTATCATCCCCATTGGTTTGTGAGCATTACCACATTCCAGGTATCATCTTGCCCACCTGTGTCATTGGTCCCACAGCTGTCACTGCGTGGGGAGATGTCACATCAGTGGAGCAGTGCTCTTTACAGCACGCATCATGAGCACCACTGCGACTGCCAGTGCTGAGTCACCCAACGTAATACGGGGCTAGCTGAGCAGTAGAGGTGATGCCCAAAGCAAATCCCAGGCATCTTTGTACAGGCGACAATTTTTCAGACGTCAGCCAGGGTTCCCATTACAAAGCCATATTTCACTTATACCTCACTGTCAATGTGACATGAAACTGATGTCAAGGGGCCTCATTTTCCTCAGCCCTGTGCTCTTTTCTCTTTTAACACATTTTTTTCCTCTATTTATTTTCAAGACTTCACCTACTTTCCTGGTTTATCTCCCTTGATTCTAGTCCCTTTGTTTCCTCTATCTGATTGCAGAGAATCTTGTCCCATCCCATCTCTGTGTTTAATCAAACACTATGATTCCCCCTACATCTAAAACATATGTGAGCCCTTCCTGAGGCCATAATCCTTCTCTATCACATCAAAACTCACCTCTGAGACTTTCACCACATCCTCCAAGTACTTGTTGAAGATGGAGTACTTCTGCAGAGCATTGTAAATTTTATGATGTTTGTTTTTCAGGACTTCCAGTTCCCTCCTGGCCCTCAAAAGCTCCTTTTCCCTCTGAATCTTCAGCTCTCTTTCCTTACTTGCTTTCTTTAGTGCTCGGATTCGCTTCTCGTCGTTTTCCTGGTGATGTTCCCCACCATCAACACACACACACAAACACACACACACACACATGTTGAATTCCACCTAGACAGAGGTGCACTGAGACTTTACCATAGAGGAGCCAAGGAAGGGTGGGGAGCAGTGTTGCACATCAAGGTCATGGTAGCAAAGCTGAGAGGGGCCAGCTGTACCTGTATGAACTTCTCAAATTTCTGCGTGTAGGCTTTTAGCTGAGCCTCCTTGGCTTGCAGATCCCTCCACCGACAGTTTATGGCTTCCATCCGCACCTTGAAGGCCTGTCGGTATTGAGAGAACAAGACATGGCCACTCAGCAGGGTCATCTGCATGCTGCTACCCTCCATGTCAACATCAAGTGCTGGTCAAAGATGCAACTCATTTCACCCACGCCCAGAAACCCTCCCATGTTTCTCACCTCTTCCTCTGCATCCAGAGCTTTTTGAATCATTCTGGCCTGTTTTTTCTTCTGCTGAAGGCGAACAGATGGAGACAGAGAGTCTTCCTCTGTCTGTTTGAATTTCCTGTCACAAAAGTTTTCTCCAGGTTAAACACTGGGCCTGGTGCTGCCTGCACCTTGGGAGGGGAGTGGGTAGCTCTGCTCCATCAGACCACACTGGACCTGCCTGAGGCTCAATCTCGTGTTGGGTTTCTCTCCTGCTCAGAGGGGTCCCCCACACAGCAAGGATCCCACTGATAGAGTGTGATGAGAGATGAGGAGGTGATAGAGGAGAGGAACATGCAGGACAAGTGGAGAATGAAGGGGAGATGGGAGGTAGGTTTTGCCATGATGGGGGAAGGACAGATGGAGACAAGAAAAGATGATAGGGGAAGATGGAGGAGTATGGAGAAGCTCCCTCACGTGAGCAACGGCAGGAGGTTCTTTCTGTAGTGCATGCAGAAATATGCCGACAAGTCCTCATTATCCATGGTGGCCATCGCTCCTGCCACCAAATGGGCCTGGAGAACTCAGGTCCTTCCAGTGATATCCTTATCCTGAGTCAGCCCAAGCGCTTCCCTGAAAGCCTGGAGGCTTGGCAGAGCGTGGGAGATGCAGTCAGGAAGTGGATGCGTCTCTGACGTCCTCCTGCTTCCGCTTTTCTAGGACCTCCCCCTCTTTCCATTAAGCCAGTGGCCACAGTTGGAATGGGGAGTTGGGGCCGTTGGAAGATGCTTGGTGGTTACCTGGCAACCTCCCTGCTCGAAGCCCAGGGATACTCCCCAGCTCCAGCTGTGGGGACCGACCACTCTGTCTGGAGCCCTCACCTTCCTCCACAGCTCACACAGAGCCCAGCTCCCTGAGTACCATGTGCCTGAGGAGCATGGGTTCTGCTGCTCATAGCCTTGGGCTGTGGGGTGACCCTCCTGCCACAAAGAGCCCCACCAGCAAGAGGGCAGTGTCTGGAGAAGAGTCATTTTTGGCCAAGTTGAGATGCTGTGTGGCTTGGGAAGGACTTGCACATCCTGTGGGCTTAGGGGGCTGTCAGTGGGTGCCTGATATTTCTCACTCCTTTGCCTCCACAAAGAACCTCTTCAGGGCCCAGATGCTTTATCATTAAGGTGGATAGGTGGCATTCCCTTTCTCTTCCTCTGTGTTTATCAAATGCCTTTGGAGCTGAGGTCTATCACTCACTAAATAATAATAATAATAATAATTAGTATTGTCAGAGCGAGGTCTTTGCAAAGTGAGCAAGGTCTCTTTGCCCATCACAAGGGCACTGTTCAAGGGCAAGATAGGGGGAAAGTGTCTCAGTGTCACTGAACCTGGGGTCTACTCCTGTAAGAAATGTCATCCTCCTGCATTCACTTCTGGCCTTCTCTACCCCAAACCTAGCTTGCTGATCTACTGAAGCTGGAGCAGTCCTGGCTTGTTGGCAAAGGATATGATTCTCCAGGAAAAGTCTTCCCTTCCGCTACAACCCTGACTTACAAGCAATCATCACCTCTATTATAAACTAGCAAGAGATGGGGAAAACTTGCCAAATCTGTCTGGCACTTGAAGCAGCAAGAAGATGTATAGTGTTAGAAGGGATCATTTGTTGTTTGGGAGTTGCTTCATTTGGAGACAAATGATTTAAGACCCAGACATATTTCCTGCTTTGCCTTATGGTTGAGACTCACATCAGTCATGACAGTGACTGGCTTCTCCTCCTCTCTCCACCCCAAGGTCAGCCTAGAGTTGTTCCCATGCCTGCAGGATAGACAGGTAAAACCTGGGTCTTCTAGAGAAGTTGTCATCAGGGACATGTCTCTGTCCTGGAGCTGGGCTCATGCCCTCCTATGAGGCGGGAGGTCTCAGGACTTCCTCCAGAAAACAGGGATCTTCTCTGGGAAATTCTTGCCCACTCTCATGCCTCAAGGGATAGAGGAGCTAACACTCTCCAGCAGAGCAGGGGAACCCATGGGAGCATTGAGACAGAGAACCAGGAAGAAAAAATCCCAGTATGTCCAAATTTCAAGTACTTGCTGAAAATCCTGGGGCAGGATTTCTCTGGGAAGTGGCAGTGATCTCCCCTTTAACACAAGCTGAGCTACATATCTGTATCTATCCTCAAATTCCTGCAGTTGAACTGTGCTGGCTAAAATGAAAACAATACAGCATTTTGAAAAAGCTGTTTGGAGCAGGTTTGGGGCACCCAGATCAGCACCTCAAGCAATTAAGTTTTATTAGCATGATTGGAGACAGGCATTTCCAAGGGGAAGTGCTGGCTGACTTCCCAGTCTAGCAGAGAATCCCCCTTCATGTGACATTTTGTCACATAAATGACAGATGGGCTCCAGGGAGCACTGTCATCTGTCACCTCTCTGCTTGTAAGGCACATCTGACACCTGGGTGTCTATCCTGTGCCTTTGCCTTCATAGCATTTATTTTATTCCCTAGGAAGCGCTGCTCTTCCCCAGCAAGTGCAGCCCTTAATAAAATTTAGGAAGTTTAAATTCCTCCTCAAGCTACTTGTCAGAGCTGTTCACCCCCAGCATTAGCTTTCCATGCTGAATACTTTTAGCAATGCTACTGCTTGCTGCAGGCTTATGAATGGAAAATGCACTGTGGAGAGTTTTATTCTTTTTGATTAGAAGAAGTTGCAGCTGAGTCTGAGCAATATGTTTCAGATGGTATCAGAGGGGCTTTGGGGAACTCTAAGCTCTCCTAGAGCCCTTGCTGTTCCTGTAGTCCCAGTCCAGAAGAGCTGTCCACTACAGCGGGAGCATCTGATCCAGAGCCCCTGGAAAGATCAATGAATCAGCAGGGAAACTAGTGCCACACTGGGGACAGCCTGATGGTCCCCTGCATGGGAGGCTAGAGCTCGGCCAGGTGATACTAGCCATGATGGTCAGCAGATAGGGAGAGGAGCAAGGAAAGAAAGCAGTGCTTGGTGGAGGGGGGACTTGGTTCAGCCAGAGAGACATGAAATGCTGCAATGGCAGGAAAGACAAGGCAAAGTCACCCCAAACCACATGCCCGTGTGGTGTGAAGGAGCTGGAGTGATGTCTGCAGCAAAGGGGGGCACCAGAAGTGTCTGCTGCCTCTCGGCTTGATGCATGGGAAATTCTCTGTGCTGGGACTAGTCCACTCCTCTACCTAGAGGAAAGCTGAGCAAGAATGAGACTAGAGTCAGTATTTCACAGCTGTGGAAGTGGTGGCAGATTGAGGCAACTTTATTTTTTTTTTGTGTGTGTGTGTGTGTTCCTAATCTCTGTTTGCTGTTCTTATCTGCACACCAAGGTTTTATCTCTGCTTCTTTGTCAAATGTTTTCCCCCTCAATAGACTGTGCATTAAAAAGAAAAAAAAAAAAAAAGTTTCTTTCTATTATGCTCTCCATAGCAACTGCATCAGCTTGCCATGAATAAATTACCTCTGACTTGACACTCCTTATTAGAATATAGAAAATGCCATTTCTGAGTCATAGCTATCCAGTAGGAACCTTTTCTGTTCATCTCTTAGGTGCATCCCCCACGTTTTCACCCTTTGAAGGAACCTACCTTTTTTTTTTTTTTTTTTTTTTAATATATCTCCTCTGCTTTTGAGCAACCCTGGAGCTGAAGGCTGGAAAGCCAACATAGACTTTCCCAAAGAAGCTCCTAGCACAGTCCAAAATGCCCTTAGCCATAGCTGATTGCTCCAGATCAAACTGGAATCTGTACTGGCATGATCTTGAACAGCCAGACTTTTTTTTTCCTAGGTCCTCAAAGTAGGTGCTTAAGGGAGAATATTAACTTTTCTCCGGGGAGAGTAACTTCCAGGTCTTAGTGGGTCCAAAAATCTTCTGAGAATCCAAATGTGGGATGATCTTCACTGAATCCCAAGGGCTTTTAGGGGGAAAGGGCTCTCGGAGAAAAGCAGCTCCTACACGAGCATTGACCTGAGCCCCTCTGGAGCTGAAGTTGCTCCCTGGTCTGCCCTTGGAGTCTGTCTATCCCGAGGCATGTTCAATTTGCCGGAAGATTGGAATTTTCTCTGGGACATTGTGAGCACGGCCCAGGAGAGGGAGCACTTACTAAACAAGTGTGCAGTCCTGGGCAGCACTCAAGGACTTTCCTGTCTGTTCCCGATGTAATGGACCTGGCTGTCCCTCTCATCCCCATCTCCCGTCCTCTTTCCCGACATAACGAGGCAGCCTCTCTCATGGGAGGCAGATTTCTGCCCCTTCTGCAGCTGCACAGCCTTGTTCCCATCCCAGTCTGCCCACACAACGTGAATCCTATTGATGCTGATGGTGAAGCGGGATAAATTTATTGATCTCTGAGGGGGAAGATGTGGGGGAACCTTAGTCACTGCTGTGTGTCTCTCCCCTCACCGCTGTGATCCCCTGCTGTGCTTCTCTGAGTCATCCAGCACAGCAGGATTTTGGCTTAACCCATGGAAAACCAAAGCGTTAGAGATCCCTGCTTAACCTGGAAACCTCAGCTTCTCTTCAGCAGTCTGGGCTCTGTCCTGGGTTTTGCTCTCCAGGAGTTTTGATGAAACAGGGATTTGTTTCCTAACATCTGTTTCTGCACCCTAGTCTGAAACATGAGATGGGAAGAGGCTTAGACTTGGAGGTTAATGTAAACAGCATCACAAGAAGGATCTATGAAGCAGTGAATGACACCCCACTACATGGTTGTGTCATTCCATAAGATTTCCCTGTTATATTTATGAAAAATGGAGTGTCTCTGCCTGTGTGTTTATGTAGGAACTTCCAAGGCCTGAGGTCCTGGAGTCACGGGATTATGTGAAACTTCAATCTCCACTAAGCAGATATTTTGAGTTAAAGAGAAAACCTCTGAAGACTCACGGCCCTGAAGGCTAGTGGATAACAAGCCAAGATGTGGTATTTTGTAAATGTATGAGTTTTGCATAGTTTTTTTTTTTTTCATCTCTAAGACTTAGATCATGGGTTTTGCAAGTTTAGCAGATAACCTTCCCAAAATTTCCATCAGTTTTGTGGTGATTCCCACAATCCTGCTTCACTGTGTGATCTTGAGCAGAGCTGCCTGTTCTTCCCTCCTGTGTCAACAGGAGAGTCTTCTTGGTTTCCCCGAATTTTACTTCTCTCTGCTGCTGTGGTGTTTCTGCATCCATCACCCTCCACTGTCATGGAAATGGACTTGTCATCCAGTCTCTCTTGCAAAAAGTTACCATCTTCCAATTTATTAGGGTTGCAAAAAGGAAATACACTGTAAACCCACTAAGAAATAGCATCCAATTGCATAAGTTCTGTTGGAAAGGGCTGTTCCACACCTTGAGGCTGTGCTTGGTGGTTCAGCTTCTTGTCCCCTTTGTGCTGTGGTCTGTCATGTTTAAAAGAGGTGGTGAAACGAGATGGTGGCATTTGCTGTCACCTCTCAAAGCAAAAAAAACGCAGCCCAGATACCTTGACAAAGAAGAGCTAAAAAGGAACAATCCCTTTTATTGGAGAAGAATAATTCAACAGAGGTATCCAGGGGTATTTCCATCTCTTAAAACCTCATTTGCTGAGTTAATTTTTATAACAACTGAAAGAGACCAAGTAGGACAATTTGCTCTTTTGTGCATGGAGTATTCCATAAGTCAAAAAATAAGGACAATGCAGCAAGAATAAGAAAAAACTATGACTCAGACTCCAGTCATCCCTGTGGCAGGAGTTATTGTTGGACCATGCTAAGATGTTCTTATTCGTTTGCACAGAGAAAGAACAGACCCTGTCTGATGAGGAGGATGTGATATCTGGAGAAGGGGCGAGGTTGCTTCCAGCCTTCAGGTGTTTCCTACTCTCCAAGTTCGAGAACTGGTTCTTGGGCCTACATCTCTGGACACAAAAGCAAAGTGACAACAGATATCTATTATTCTCAGAAATGCTGTGCCACTCCTTTTTCCTCCCAAACTGCACCATAAATGCATTCCCAGTAGATGATAGAGAATATTCGCAGATCTGGCTGGGGCAGATGCTGCTGATGCTGCAAACTGTCCTTATCCTGTTGATTTCAATCTAGGGGCTGGGTGGTGTCTGTGAAAGGCATGTTTAGAGATCGTTATCAAACCTCTTGTAGATGCTTTCAAGGGAGACATCTTCAAGGAACAAGTCACTCCAGGGTACTATGGAGGTTATGGGAGAGAAAAACCTCCTGGGAAATAACACATATGACACCTTTAGGCTGAATTCCTCTCTGGAAGCTCCCATTCCTCTCCATGGACTATTCAGGGCACCTACCACGAACAACTCACATCTGTTACCCCGACAGTGTTCAGCATAAGTCAAGCAGGCTTAATCTCTCGTCTATCCTGAGAGCTCTTAACATATCAATCCCTGTTCCTCAGAAACAGCCCCTTGCCAGGGGTTGTTTCATCCAAAGAACTTCCAGCAAACACCTATCCTGCAACAAGCATCTCCCACAGCCTCCTCTTTTGCCCCTTAGCACATATGGGGGTAGAGAAAACCTCTCCCTGGAGAAAGCAAATGGGAAACAAGGAGGAGAAAAGCTTGGGGCACGTCTCCGTGCAAGGAGGAACACTATCTGCCCTTCAGTGACCATGATGCCTGCACATCTGGGCAACAGCTTTGGAAACTCGAGGTTTCAACCAAAGTGGACAGACACACAGGGCATGATACCAGTCACCTAGCAGCAGCTAGGCCATCCCTAAAGGGCCACAAAACACCAAGGCCAACTCTCCAGCTCTTCCACTCACTTCACTCTGTTCCCCCTAAAACCTTGAAGCAGTGATGTCTTTGGAACAACACCTACAGCCCTTCTCAGAGTCAGTTCCCACCTTGACAAAGCAGGGAGCTCATGAGGCCAACCCCAAATCCAACCCAAACTCTTGCTCCAGCATGGATCAGACTCAGAAGCAAGATCACATCTGTCCTTTGGCGTGAGTCCTTTGGCACATCAGGCAACTTCCACAAGCCAAGAGACTCCATTGCTTCTCTCAGATCCTGAAAAGGAAACAATTCTGCAGGCAGCAGGAGTTTTTTAGTGCCAAAAAATCAGGCAAGAGTATGTCCATACTTTTTTGTTTTGTTTTGTCTTATCCTTAGTTGGATGCCAATAGTGATCAAAGTCAGTGATACTATTAGCATATTACAACTTTACCACCCAAATCATGACTGAAAATATAGTCTAGATACTGGGGACAGAGTCCCTGACAGCCTCTCTTGAATTGTTCTTGCATCCTTACAGTAATCATGGGGGGATGAGTTTTGATGACCATGTTAAGATGTCATAATCCAGCAGTGCTGCCTGGACACACAGCCTGGCCATGTCATCCTCAGCTCTTCACACCCCTCTCTGCGCTGGCACAAATGTCTGCCCTGGAGCAAACTGAGGAACCAATTGCCTGAAAAATGATGTGACCAAAATAAAAGGGTCATGTTTAACCTGGACCATGGCCAGAGCCCATTCACCACTTGGGCGGATAAACATTTCCAGTAGGACAGTGTGCAGGGAAGAGCTGGGGAGCAGAGCTGCCTCCATTGATCCAATATAACTCTGGTGACAGGTTGATAATTTTTCCCTTTTTGGCCTTCTGGATGGGTTTGTCCCTCTCAGTTTCATCCTCCTCTTCTTTCCACCATCTTCACAAGCTCTCCCAGGACCCCCCTGCTTGGCCATATCCTATACATCAAAATGCTCTATAATCCGATCTCTCCTCTTCTGCCTTGGATTCTCATTTCCCCCTTTGTTAAATGCGTTTTTTAAAATGAAGACCAAAACTAGAAAAAGAAGCCACCAAACTCTTCCATGTTCCCTGTATCTTCCTTTATTTGTTCTTCCCAGATGAGCAGTGAACCAAATCTCTCCATCTTTCTCTGCGCAGATGTCCCTAGTTCTGCTTGCTGTGTCCTCCTCATGCAGCAGCATCACCTTTTCCAAGCACAGCCCCATTCACTTCAGGTTCAGCCTTGCTCTTCTCTCTTTCATGTACTGGTGTTCAAGGGCTTGTGCATCCCTCCAAGTCTCTCCAGACATGTCCTGTACCTCCTGTGCTAGTATCATTGACACTGAAAAAGAAGAGTCCTGGTCTGAATACGTCACCTTTTGCTTCTTCTCCAAAGCAAGCCCAATCCACACACCTTCACTCTCCAGTATGTCTGGTACACAGGACACAGAAATCTTCACTGCACATCCAGAAAAGTGAGGAGCTGATGCCCTCCCCAGGCTCTCTGAAAAATAGCAGAGAGCTTGAACTGCAGGGAGGAAATGGGCAGCCAGGGCGAGCACCAGGCACAGTAGGTATCTGGCGCTGAGGAAACCCTGTGGGTCAGTGCTGAGCCACCAGGAAAGCTCCTCTGTTGCTGCTGGGACAGAGCTGCGTGCTGGTCTGCCATGGAAGGTCTCAGGGACCTGGTGGCCAGTGTGTAGATACTGGGCATGATGCTGCCATCATGTGTGTGGGGATGCAGATGCTCTCAGCATCGGTTTCCTGTAATTCATTCTTTTCCCTAATGCAGTTCTGTGTCTCAGGCAGCCCTCAGCATCTCATAGACACCCTGCAGCACTGCTGATGCTCTTGAGAAAGCGCTGTCAGAGCAATGCTGCTCTTCAGAGACACACAGCTCCTTTTGCACAGGCTGATTCAGCCTTGTATCAAGAAGTCCATGAACTGGAAATGCCTGGCGACAGATTCTTGAAAGTGCCCTGAAATGACGCTCAATTCATGGACTCTTCCCTGGACTACTGACCCTGTCTGAGTTGGGGTGCAAGACAAGACAGCTCATCAGTCTGACTCAGGATAGCTATTCCTAAGCATATATCTGGCCTGTCTGTTCCTCTTGCTTTTCATCTGCTGAGGACATGAACCCAGGAGCACGGGACTAAAATTTGTACAAGGAAGATACAGGTAATAGCTCCCACAACAATGTTTTTCATTAGCTATTAAGGGCTCCACTGGAGCATTCAAAAGGTGAAGGACCTCCAGAGTGATGCTGGGGTAGAGTTTTCATTCTTTTTAAAGACATACAAACTGGTCCTTTTTGGAAAGCAAGTGTACAACTGAAAGTCTATTAAGGCAGTTTTATGGGAGCTCACACAGAGAGCACAGATTAATTAGTTGGCAGCATTGCTAATGATCTCCACCACGCTGAGGTGTGCTGGGAAATGCACAGTGCTGAGGTCTTTGAGCCGGGTCTGACAGGCAAAGCATAGTCTCTCCGTCTGCTACAAAGCAGTGTGGCACATCTGATCCCAGTACCCGTTTTGCATTTGTGGTGGGAGCACGTTCCTGTATTCTCCCTCCCTGTGGCCCCCAAACCCTGCTCCATCAATGCCCTGCTTCAGTAGTCCCATTTGTGTCAGGACGGAGTTGTGTGGTCTCAAAACAAGCCCCAGCTCACCCTAGCCTCATGCTGAAGCTGATTTGGGTCCTGGCTCCCAGGGAACGGAGGGCAGAGCATGATGGTCACGTTCTGCGGTTCATCCCATCTGAGCATCCCTGGAGCAGGGAGACAAAATGCAGCAAATCCTTGGTGAATCATCCCCCTATCCATCCTCTCAGATCTTCACTGAGTTTGTGGCGCTTGTCTGTCTGATGTTATTTATGTGCTTCAGACTCTTCTTGGCCACAGCAGCCTTCAGAGCTGGGTCCCATGTTGCTGCCACCCCTTTTGAGCAGGCAGTCAGAACTGCAAGAACCCCAGGGCCTTTGCCAGCAGCTGCCTCCATGTTTCTGGTCCTTGTGCATGTAAATAAACCATAGGCCATGCTCAAAGCCACAAACCCTGGATGCTAGCCACAACCTCCATAAGTTTCTTTGGATCTTTTTCCTCCTCAGCCTCTCTCCCTTAGGAGAGCTGACGTGTCTGAGAGACCCAAGCACTCGAAGCTTGCCCCAATAAAAATTTTCCCATGTCAGAGAGCCAAGAGAAATGAAATGATCAGGACAGTCCTGGGATCATCCAGCTCTGAGCACTTGACCTGAGTCAAGCATAGGGCCAGAGAGAAACCAGTTGGCCAGATGGGATGGGATGCAAGTGGGCTGGAGGAGGCCGGGGGAAGAATGAGAGTCCAGTCCGTGCCCAGCATCCCTTCTTCCCGGGCGCATCCTTTCCATCAGCACCACTCTGAGATAGAGTTAGTCTGGTCAAAGCATTGCAGGGACAGCAGGGTTTTGGACTAGATGACCTCTAGAGGTCCCTTCCAACCTTAGGCATTCTATGATTGGGATGTCTGTCTCCCTCGTCCTCTGAAAAGCGAGGACTGGGGTGGTCACACTGCCAGCACCGGGCAGCAGGCAGGGATGTGCTCACAGTCCCCTGGACTCTCGCTATGGCCCCTGGACAGTGCTGTCCTAAGGCCGTTGAGTGTGGGACTGGATGTGGCCTGGGTGTCACTTTGCAGGGTGTTTTGCTGTGGGCCCTGCAAACCCATCTTGGTCACCCTCCTGCTACAAGGGGCCTGAGGAAGCCCACGAGGTACCCAGGGCGATGGCTGGGTCTGCCTGGGGGAGCCGGGGTGAGTGCAAGGAGATGCTGTCTTGTTTTCCACAGAGTTCATCTTGTCCCCTGAATCACAGCAAGGAAATTCAAACTATGCAAAGGGGCAAAAAGTTCAGAACAAGCCCAAGTCTCCAGCCGGCCATAAAAGTCTGGCCAAGATGAGGCAAAGCAA
Organism: Crypturellus tataupa; assembly: GCA_034781795.1. Classification (NCBI taxonomy): domain Eukaryota; kingdom Metazoa; phylum Chordata; class Aves; order Tinamiformes; family Tinamidae; genus Crypturellus; species Crypturellus tataupa. The sequence goes on along the minus strand of JAWLRI010000337.1, from coordinate 7,987 downwards.
AAACTAATAACTCAGGCAAGTAAAATACCCTAAAGAGCAGAGCATCTCCTGGAAACAGTGTCCGCTCGCTCCTGCTACCGAGATGAGCTGCAGTCTGTGAGTCCAAGGTGATTCCCTGCATGGGAAGTGCAGCTCTAGGGCAGTGCAGGTGCCCCAGATCCTTGCCTGCCCCACAGCACCCCAGGTCAGGATTAGACTAAGGCCAGGCACAAAGCTCCAGTTCATGGAGAGGGTGAAGGCTTCATTTCAATGCCTCTAAGGCAGGAAAAGAGGCTTGAGGAAAAAAAAAAAAAAAAAAGTGTATCCAAAAACTTGGGTTTTGAGGGGCAGCCCAAGCCCATGCCTGTCACTGTTTCATTCAGCAGAGGAGTGTCTCTTAGCTCTTAAACTCCTAGGTCCATGTCCTGGTCTTGGTCCTTACTGAATAGTCCTGAGGAATAAACCTTTCCAGCTGTTTGGCTCTAGATGCCTTGAGGATTAGGAAATTAGGAAATTCCCTTTCCCAAAAAGCATTTGTGTTTAGTTTCTGTCTTCTATCAGCAACGGGTGGAGTGGGCCTGCAACAAGGGAGCAGCAAGGAGACGCCTCCTGCTGTGCTGGACCCTTCTCCAGGGCCCTAGGACCACTCACCAAATCCTCTGCTTATTTACGTACAGCTGCTGGGGACAAACGGGCTTTCCAGGCTGGAAATCTCCAGTTTTGCAAAGTGGAAAAGCACATGGAAACCTGCCACAAGGGGCTGTGATCAATACAAATGCTTCTCAGAGGCTGATGTGCTCACCTTCTGCCTACCCTGACTGCTTGCAGCAGGAGAGAAGGGGTCTGCAACAGCCACAGGGGCACCCGGTTGAAAGGAACTGGTGAGTCCCTCCTGCTCTCTGTGGAGAAAAGCTGCTCCCAGGGCCTTGAGCCTGGGAACCAAGCCATGGGCCCTACCGTGTGTGAAACACAGACCCAGAGCTGCATCCAAACAGCACAGTGGTCCATGGCAAAGCAGAAATAAAGGTTCTGCACATCCACAGCTTAGTTGTGAACATCCACTCCCCTTCTCCCCTCTTCCATCCATGGCTGTCTCCTTTCTGTGGGATGAAACCTCTTCTGAGGAGCAAGACATGGTGGAGGGGACTGGGCAGATCCCTGTTTCTGAGCTGAGTTGTTCAGCACCCTGGAGCTGATGACAGGGTGCAGGCTAGCACAAGGTCTCTCAGACCCCCTGAATATGTCCAGTGATCCTGCAAGGCTGGCCAAGAAAGGATTCTTTTAGGGACGAAGGGCAGGATGAGCCAGGCTCGTGTCTCACCCTGCCTTTAAAAGGGAGACCTGCGTGGTGCTGCTGCGTGTGGTCATCTGGGGATGCTGGCTGCAAGCCCTGGCAGCACGCCCAGGCCAGCAGGTCCCCCAAAGCAACCCTTGGCCCCTCTGGGACCCTAGGCACATACCAGGGTGGGACCTCATGTACACTGAGGCCGAGGAGAAGAAATCCAGCCCTTCCCTGGCCATGCAGGCTGCCAGGGCCCATGCAGGAGGTCAGAGACAGAAAGGGTGCAAGAATTCATGAGAAGAATGTGTTTTTGTTTGATTTTTTGGTCATATGTCCTGGGCTGTGGCTAAATCCTGTTTCCAAAGTGCTGAGTCTGTTGCAAGAGCTGTGAGCAACTCATGTACAGGAGGAGGCAGGGAAAAACCCATAGCACATTCCTGTCTTTCCTGAGCTGTCAACTAGTTGTGTCTTCAGACCTACCCAATCCTGGAGGAATTGCTCCAGGAATGTGTGGCCAGACTGGGACTTGGAGCCAGGGGCCCCAGGGTATATGGTGCCCACTGGATTCACCAGCCTCAGCCTTGTACCTTAAGGAACAGACCCACAGTTTGACCAGAGTCCATTCCAACTGGAGAGCTCCCTGGCATCATTCCCAGACCAGGGCAAAACCATTTGGATCCTGCAGATCTTTTAACAAACTCCCACTGATGTTTGGGGTCCATCTAGAGTCATGGTAAGTGGCTCCCCCATTTTCAGAAAGTGCTGAACAAAAATGCCCCAAAAAAGCAGCTTTACTGTAGCCACAAACCCTCATCCTACCCAGAACTCACCTTAAGGTCCCTGCTGCCAAACCAGGAGCAGACAGAGGGAGTCCATAGACCTGAGTGGACTCGTCCTGTGCGCACGCTGCTTTCTGGACTGAGAATCTGCTCTGAGGGCGAACGGGAGCAGAAAGAATCAGAAGGTCAATATGTTTGTAAGCAAAGAGATTGCTTATAAGCTTGAATCAACGTTCTTCCTTCCCCAGGGACCCCCGTAGTGACACTTAAACTACACTTTTTATTGGAAGGGGACCAAGCAGCCAGGAGGACGGGAGCCAGGCCGAGGCCCACATGGGAAGGAGGCCAGGCTGGCCCGCAGCTGCATGCCACAGCGCTCCGGGGAGAGGCAGAACGGTGCCCATGGCAGGAAATCGCTGCTCCCCCTGTCCTGCGGCTTTCTCTGGCCTTGTGTCATCTCAAGGGCAGGAGCCTAAATAGAGACAGAGCCTTTGTTTTGGAAGAAGGTTGAGCTAGGACGCTCAGACCCAGCGGTGAACCTGATACGGCTGTTGTACCCAGCTCTGCCCTCCTTCCTGCAGCTGTCCTGGACCTTCACGAGGTGGAACAACGGCCTCGGTTCAGTCTCTGCCAGCGGCATCCGCACTGGAAGGTCTCGACCACTTGGCACCACCAGCCCCTTGCTGGCATCCTAATGGGACAGCTGAAGCCAATGGCCCTCCCTCCACTACTGCGAGCGGCCTCTGTGCTGCTGTGGCTTGCACACAGCGATGGGGACAGCATGTCCCCCCAAACATGGCCAGCTCATCGGAAGCCACGGCCAAGTGAGCTAAGAAGAAGAGAAGAGAGGTGACATCCTGGTACCTCTGCCAAGGGCATGTCCTTGGGTGTGCAATCCTCACCAGTAGACCCTGATGGAGCCTGCAGGAGGGGACCATGGTTTGGTTGGTGCTGCTTTAGTCTTCCCTGTAGAGTAGCCATGAGATGGAGGCAGACTGTGAAGAGCTTTGTGCAGTGGAGAGGGCAGGGTCTGCTTTGACTTTGCTTTCCCAGGAACAGGAATACACATTTTTTGAAGAGTGAGTTGGAAGCAAAGGTCCAAGGATACCAACCTGAGCATCTGCAGGATGCAGAACTGTGGAGCACCCAATCTGACACACCAAGGCAGCTCTCACCCACAGGCTACAGGCACAGGGACCGGTGCTGCTCAGCACTGTGTCCCACTGTATTGAGGGGTCTATTTGGGAGAAACACACTGGAGTAAACAACAGTCAAAACTAGGACTCCCTCAAAGCCCCCTGTGAGCTGTCGAGCTGGTGACATCTTCTGTGGATCAGGTGTCTGGATCTCCTATAATTCTCCAGGGTCATTCCCCATCGTATTAGAGATGCTTTAGTCAAATCACCCTAAGTGTGCCAGGACACACACCTCTGCTGGCCTTCTCAACGCCTCTTTCTTGACAAGCTCAGCATTTACACGCACGGGGCACCACGCTCTGCAGGCTGCAGGTCTGCCCTGGTTGGGGCGGCCATGGTATGGGCACGCTGGTCAGCACAGCCCCAGTGAGCTGGAAAGCAGCGTGCTGGTGTCCTGCCCGCCCACCGCTGAAATTTCTAGCCACAAATGATCCGCTTTGCATTCACAGATGTCTTCCCTGGGACACACTTGTTGGATGCTGCTCTGCACTGTGCCCGCAGACCATTGCAAGGCATAGGGTAGCCCCATGGCTCCTGTGTCCCGTGTCCTAACACCCTTCTCTGCCCCATCATGCAGAAAACCTCTTAGGAAGGACTCAGAAAGCAAGAAACTCTGCTCAGGGCCTTGTTTCCCTCAAGCTGCCAGAAATCTTGCTATAAATCATAGGATTTTCCCAGCACAGCATTCCCGCTGCCAGACCACAGTGCTTTGCTTTTGCCTTTGTCTCTCATTCCTGATTATTTCCCTCCTGTTTGTTTAGCTGTGGCCTTTGCTCTGGAATTACCCCCTCTTTTTGTCAAGGATACATCATCGATGTGCTCCCACTGCCCTGAGCCCCACATCTCCCTTCCTTGCATGTACATTTGCATGACTGAGCATGGAAAATGACAGCAGGGGGACAGAAGCTGCACCCATTGGCAGGGAGGTCTGAGTCTTAGTGGCCAGTGTGGAAACAGGCATCAGATGTGTCCACTTTTGGTCTCTATCCTTGGGATCCCTCTGCCCTTCCCTGAATTAGAGGCATTTGCGCACATCCTGCACATGCAGTTTAGTGTGTCTGACAAGACCATGGCAAGATGCCCCACAGCTTGGGAGGTAAATGAACCACTTGAGACAAAATCCTTCATCTTCGTCTCTGAAAATTATTAGGAATCACCCAAGTGGCATTTGCAGCTCTACAGTCCCACATATATAGAACAGGTCCAGGTAGTGGGGACAGCACTTCCTTGACTGATAGGAAGGATCCCACTGGGTTGTGTGTCACCACTTGGCACTAAAGGACAGAGCAGTCTGTGCCATTGCATTTCTGCTGTCCTGCATCACCTGCCAGGATCCCAGAGGCAGTGTGGAGACAGAGAGGGACCCAAGACATTTGGGCATATCTTCCAGCTCCATAAAAAAATATAGGTAAACTATGACAAGTTCCTCTGAGATCAACCATAGTGTGAAGCTCCCCACTATGTACACTAGCCGTGCTTCTGGGACCTCCTGGGACATGTGGCCTCTCCTCTCCTCTCCTCTCCTCTCCTCTCCTCTCCTCTCCTCTTTTTTTTTTTTTTTTGAGGGTGATGTAGGGGAAGAAGGGGGTGAGGATGTGGGACATAAGAGGAAAGTTTGGAACAAAAAACTCTCAATACGTGCAGAGCCTGTCACGTCCCTTCCAGAAATCAAACTTCTTCAGTAACAGAGCAGTGCAGATGAGAAAAGTGGGTGGCCCCAGCAGTTCCTCTAGATGATAACAGCTTTAAAAGTCAAGGGGTTGCTGCGAATGGCTGCATCTGCTCTGATGTGCAGTTGTTTCCACTATCTGCCGTGGTTTGTGACAAGGGCAGACAAGGAAATCAAGACAGAAAGAAAACAATCTGCTGTCCAAGGTTCCTCCCACTATGGGAAGGGAGAGAGGTTTCTTGGCACCATGCTCAGATTTCATCCCTTGAGAACTGCTCTGACACAGTGTGACAGAAGCCAGAGCAGCCCTGGGTCTTGTGTGAGTGGATGGGAGCCTGTTCCTCTTGCTTCATCTCCTGGCCAGCTGGTGCTCTTGGTAGAGGGGAGGATATGGCTCCATTCCTGTCAAAGTCAATGTCCCAGCAGGGCAGGTGGCTCACAGGTGCCCCGGGCTTCCATTCCTTGTCCCTTTGCAGGGTGTCAAACCAGCTGGGGCAGCCTGATGCAGTCTTTGTCAGCTGATACGTTCATGAGCAGATCCCATATCCCCTTCCCTTTCCTTGGCTGGGGGTACCTGCTCTCACTATCCCGTGAAACAGCGTTTCTGTGGTAGCCAATGAAAATAAAGTCACTCACCCAAGTCAGGGCCTCTCCCTTGCTGCTGCTCTGCAATTTTGGCTTGAATAAAGCCCCTGTGGCAACATCCCAGGGAACCCAGACACCTCGTGGGAGTGAGAGGACAAGGGGCCCTGTGCAACCAGCAGCGAGTCCCTTCAGCAGAGAGCAGAAAACAACACAGACGGCTCCAAAACAGCTTCAGACTCTTGGAAAGCTGGCAAGATAGAAAAGGAAATAGAGACGCAGGCAAGGAGGGAGTGCTGGATTCTTGCTATTAAATAGGAAAGCAAACCAAAACAGATAGTGTTTCCATTCCTGTGTCCTGCTCATTTGGCTTCGATTTTCTTTTCAAAAGAAAGAAGAAAACAGAACTTCTTGCTGCAGCCTTTCTCACAGAAATCTTTTGAGACTTATCAATGATGAACTGGTTCAAAGCAATTCACCATGGCTGCCCTTCTACAGGGCAGGTGGCTTCTGAGTGGCCTCCAGCCTGGTCACCTCTGGACTGATGTCTTGGTTGATGCCCATTGTGGTGCTCTGCAATGCTGTGTTTCCCAAGAGACATGATACATACGGAGGAGGAAGACTGGGAAGTAATTCCACCTCTGCTGGCAATTGTGAGGTCTTCCATGCTGGTACTTGATCCTGCCCTGTCCCCTGGACACTGGGACTGTCACAGCCACCAGCAGGGCTCCAGGTCACAGCCAGGCAAGGAAAAGAATGAGACTCAACAAGGGTGAGCTGTAAATAGGGTGACATCCTGCTCGCACCTGGCCTCTTCCTGCCTCCCTGCAGAGCACCACATCCTGCACAGATGAGCTCATCCCTGCCCTGCAGGGTTTGGCTCGTGCCACAAAAAGACCAAACCTGCTGCGGCCCCACAAGGGCCTCTGAGATCCGTTTTACTCCTCAGAGTTGCAGCCCAAAACAAGCTGCAGGAGCGGCTGAGACTGTCGATGTCTGGACGTGTGCAGCGCGCTGGAGGTCAGATACTACCTCCAATTGCAAGAGTGCTGCCCTGCTATATAGTCCCATAGTAGGAACCACTTTAACCAGCAAATAGCAGCTCACAGATGTAGAGAGACAGGAAACATCTGGATTGTCATAGTTGGCAGGTCCTCTATAAACACAGGATACATTCATTAAACAATATATTTCCCTTCCCTGTCTGCTGGTAGACACCAAATCAGCCTTTGATCAGATGGGATGAGTAAAGTGCAACACACTCTCTTGGTGTGAGATCCTGTCTTCCCTCTACCTTTGCCTGCCCCTGTGCCCACAGCAGGACCATCACCACCCCACACGGCTGCCAAGCCTGGGAGAGCCAGGCATGGTCCAAGTGCCCCAATTCTCTGCCCCAAGATGCACAAAATGACCCCCATGAGCCCAGTCCTGCTTGTTGCATGCAGTCAGCCACAAAGGAAACAGCAAATGTGGGTATAACCCTCTGCAGTTGCCAGAAAAAGCCACTGTGTCTGCTTTCTTCCTTGGGCTTACTTGGTCCTTGGGAGAGCTGAACATTATTCCAACAACAAATGCTAAAATAGTTCCTGAAGATGCTTGTTTTCCTCCAAAAGGATGGTTCCTGCTCTCTTTAATACTGGGAGTTTGACATAGAGTAGATTTGCTTATGGAAACCCTTTATGGCTAAAAGGAAATGGTACAGGGGAGATATACAGGAAAATTTTACTTAACACTTTACATTTCAGTCATCACTCTCCCCATTTGTTCTGTGAGTTTAGATAAATGGTTCAAAGGATTTTTAAAGAAATTATTCACCTCCAGACAAAGCAGGATCTATACACACACCAGACAAAAACTAGGTTGACCACTAAGTCCCTATGCAGAACCAAGCGGCCACTTTGCATCTCCTGGGCTGTGTGTCCCTGTCCCAGCTCAGAACACTCCCTCTCCGTGGTCCTTGGGGATGCTCCAAATTTAAGTTCCCCATCCTGGACTGTCCCTCCACAGTGCAGCAATGCAGTGGGGAACGGCTTCCTGGGGGTGTGCGGATCATGCGTGGTTCATCCTCGTTGGAGGTAAACGGAGGACTGCCGGTGCTAAACTAAATTAACCTTGAGAAAATCATGTCAGAACTGACTGCAGCAATTAGCTGCTTTTAATGAGCTGCTTCACCCAGGCTGATGTGTGAAGGTCCTGGAGGAAATCAGCAAGTGCTGCACATGCCCTAGACAACTGATTGCTAATAGGAAACAGCAGCCCCTCACCCACAGGCTTTCCACTATTCCCATATTCAAGATTCCGGTTTTCTGTACATAGGTTTATAACCCCAAGAGCTTAGTAGAAGGCTATTAAATCCTATTGTTTTTGCTCATGTATCCATGATCAACAGGAGAAAGGGAAATGCAGTCTCCCTTTCCCCTTCCCTTTCCCTTCCCTTTCCCTTCCCTTTCCCTTCCCTTTCCCTTCCTTTTCCTTTCCCTTCCCTTTCCCTTCCCTTCCC
>JAWLRI010000336.1:320363-339781 GCA_034781795.1 Crypturellus tataupa | reverse complement strand
CTGGGATAGAAGAGGGGCAAGTTTGGAAGGGAAGCAGCGGCCCCTGTGAAAGGAGAGTCCTTGTGGGTGTGCTGCCACCTGCGTAAGAAAATGTGCAGGCTTTTAGTGCTGAAACGGCTGGCAGTTCTAGGCAGCCCTAGGAGCAAGCCAAACATTAGGGAATAGTCTTTGGATGTTTCCTTTGTTTCCTGAAGTACTTCAAAGAGCACTCTCAAAGACTGCCTGGAACTCATTTGGCACAGCTAATTGCACTGCTGGATATAGAGCCCATCTAGAACCCACATCCTCAAATCTGTGCTTTTAATCTTGGAGCACTTGGAGAACAGTAGAGTTTTTGACATCTCAGTCGGTGCTTTGTAACTTGTGAAGGAGTGTCGGCCTGATGCTGTGTTGCATTTTAACTTGATGGGATGTGCATGTTCTTCCTTTACATAAGGTCTGTGCACAGTCCATGGAGCAGTCATTAGCTGGTTTAAATCCAGGTGTTTCATGGATTTATCTGGTAGACTATTGGGCCTGTGTGCTACTTGTGGTCTTGATTTCATCAGAAGCAAAGCAGGGGTTTCTTTTGATGGATCACTACTTGCAAAGAGATTCATCTGTAGCAGAGAGACTAGCCCTACTTTGCAATGACCACGTGTTTTTTTGGTTTGTTTGTTTGTTTGTTTTTTCTGGGAGAAAGGATGTGATCTGATCTGTGGTTCAGAGCAAAGCTGGAATACCGTAAAATATTTGCAATATCCATCATGGATATGCATTATTTTAAAGAAAATTCTGAGCTGATTTGCCCTTCATTAAGGGCAGAGGTAAAATTCTCACAAACAGCAGGTCTCCTTGTTTTTTGATGACTGTCTTTTCCCTAGTGTTTCCCCTACAAGGTGGAAATGGAAAATCCAGACTATTCTCTGGTGCTTTCTGGTAGTTGATATGTTGTACTTATTAATAAGAATGGATGTAGACCTTTGCTTTGAATTCCAACGTCAATGTAGTCCTTTCTGAATCAGTATTTCTGAGAATTGCGAGAAAGTCAAGGCATTTTTGCATGGATGTGCCTTTTCTGAGAGCGGAAAAGGATGCAAAAATGAAGAACTTCTTCACCATTAATATCTGTCACCGGTGTGCACGGAACTAGGTGATCCACTGCAAAAATAGATGCAAATGAAATAAGGACACGTAGGGACCCTAAAAGACTGTGACTGAAATCTAGTTTGGCTTTCCATCAATGAATTCAGATATGCTTAATTCAGCACTAGTCTGTGACTTCTTTGCTTCTATTGAGGAAGTTTTTGAAATGTGTCCTTAACCTATAGGTTTGCCTGCCTAACAGACTCTGGCAACTTGAAGCTTTTGCACTCTACTAGTACTACACCATTTGCTGTAGATGACACCTTCTGGTTTTCTGCTTTGCTCTTTTTTTTCCATTCTTATATTTAAGTAGAATATCGGAGTTCCTCCTTTTGTTCAATGCGGTTTGCGTTATCCTAGTGCGCTGCATGGCGTGGAGTGGAAAGTGCCCTGAAAACACACCTGTGCCCCATGGCTGCTTCCAGGCTTTGCCTGGGGATCCTCCACTCCTATCAGTGTCCAATGCACAGGTACTCTCCAATCCTATCCATGCCAGATCCTGTTAAAATAGAGAATAAAGGCCATTCTCAGCTGCAGGAAGCTCTTCAAGGGATAGTTGCTTTAAGTTTACATATACTTTAGCAGAGTCTCTTTGTACAGCACAACATGTGGAAGCAAAAGTGCCCGAGTGAGGAGAGGTGGCTGGGCCTTCTTTTATGTCCCCATCCAACCATGCGTGCCTCAAGGAACATCCCATAAGAGATTTTCCTCTGGAATCTGTAATCAGGGATTACAGCAGTCAGCCCCTCTGAACCAGAGTGACTACCAGACACCTGAGACCAAAGTCTGCAGCTGTTAAGTCCTTGTTGAGAGAGCCGTGTGTCTCCGGCATGCCTTGCATTTCCCTTGTGAGGCAGTCTCCTGAGCAGGGCTTAGGTGCTAATGAACACAAGAGCGGATTCCTGTGCACACTCCATCCTCCTACCATCACAGTAATTTTTTGCAACTCTTCTTCCCTTTTTAAGTCATTAACACAGAAAGAAGGTAGAGGTTTGCCAGAAGTTAAATGCACATGAAGAGGCAAAAAATGGCTGAAAGTACATTTTATTTGAATATAAATTGCATATCTCCAATGATTTAGGAACTCTACAGGCACAGCGAAATACTTTAGAATAAAATCATTTCCTCCTTCCGTTATTCATGGTAAGTGTTTGCATTTACTTCTAAAACAGCTATTGCAATGTATTTGCCTAGTTTTCTACACTTGCCCACCCTCCTGGTAATTTCTGATCTTTGGGTAATACATTTGATTTAGTGACTTGTGTTGAAGAAAACAATTAGCTGGGAGGCTACTTGTTTTCCTGAAAGTGACATGAGAAAAATATGCAGGCACATTCCTTCTAAAGGCTGGCCTATACTGTGACAGAATTTTTACATGCTTATGGCCGTTAGTTGCTGACAAACCACTATATCTGAGGACCAACTGCTTCCTAGACTGTGATTTCCACAGTTTGGGTTCTGCTCGCCTATCTGCACTCTCTAGGTCCAGAACAAGTTAGTACAGTAACTGTTCACAGATTTACAAAAAGAATTTGATCCAATAATTTCCTTATCTGAAGAGCAGTAGCTGCCATAGGACAACTTAAACTTCTCCACTGGAGGGCATTCGATATGATCTTAAAAGAAGTTTCATTTTGTTTTATTGCATTCAACGTGAAACTAGTATGGCATTAATAAACAGCATTTTGAAAACAAAGTCACATCATTTTTAAGTACTTCAACTTGCTTAGAATTATGACAGTGGAGAGTATCAGGAACAGCCATATTCTGTATAGAAAAGAATCTTAAAGACTTCACAAAGCCCTCAACACTGCAAAACACTACAGGAGCCTATGCAGAAGTACTAAAACACAGGGAGCTTTCTTAAAAACTACTATGCTGTTGATTTTGGTCTTACCTGAACCTGTTTGTAAAGAGACCCCAATCCTCTTCACGTTTTCCTGTTTACCATTAATTTTCCACCAAAGTCACAAAATTAACCTTGATTCTGATTGTTCTGCTCTGCTAAGGCAAATGTTTCTTAAATTTGGGTAAGAAAGAGGAGAAGACAAGGTGATGAGATTAAGTGTTAAAGACCACCTCTGTTTTCCAGCCCTCCTCACTATGGAAGTTCTTCAGTAAAACATTCAAAAGAGGGGTACAAAAAAGAAGTTACTGAGTAAAAGAGAGAATAAGATGAGGGATACACCCTGCTCTCATCTCTCTCTAAGACACAATACATTTCTTTTCTACCTCATTATACTCTATTAGATACTCTGGGTAAATCTGTTTCTTTTCAAAGACCACAAAAATGGAGGGATTTAACTTGTTGTCCACACAGCTGTCATAAAACTGAAGCATACTAGCAGGTTTGCTTGGGGGGCGAACGTAGCTTGCATTGCCCTCCACAAAATCTCCAACCAATACACGAGCCACAAACATTATGGCTGGTTTCACGGCAGCTTGACAGTATTCATGGGAATAAGAGGCATCTCTGGCAAAGTAACTTCCTAGAAAATAGTAAAAAAAAGATGGTAGACGGGGTTAATTTGGAAAGCTACAGTGGAAATGGAGTTTTCCTTCCTTTCTGCAGAGGTCTTTGACCCAACTCGCAGCACTCCTCATACTAGGCCTATGCACTACCACAGACTTCTTGGAAAGAGTCAAAGCATTTCACCATAGCATTTTTATTCAGAACTTTCACGTTCAGGAATAGCCAGACATCAAACAAACCAACCCCCAAACGTTACAGACGTGTGTCGTTAGCAGAGGGTTAGAGAAGCAATCAAGAACTTTCCTTCACTATATGCAGGGACTTCATGTCCTTCCTGCTCCCTGCCGTGGAGGCCAGCAGCCATTTCTCTAGCAAATTCCAACTACGACCTTGAGCCCTCAAGAGGTTCCACCTGCAGCAACACGGGCTTTTGCAAATCCCTGGATTAGTTTTCTTTGCACCTGGAGAGAAGACATCACTTTGCACAAGGCAACTTCCTGCCCTCTCCACATGGAGTGAAAATCCTACTACTAATTCCTGCCCTCTGTACTTGAAGACAGCCCTTCCAAATGTTGACTGCTTCTCATGTATCCTCATGGGCCGTTCTCCAGAGGAGTGCCTAAGGTCTAAAACCTACAGTCACTTCCTACGTACCCTTTCCATATTTTGTTCCATTGCTTCCACAAATCCTCCAGTCAATGTTGTGATTGCAGATAACTTCCAGGAAAGAGATCTGGGCACCATGGAACAGGAGCCTTTCCTCTACCTCCTTCCCTCCGTTTTCCTTCTTCATCTGCTCCTTTTGCCTAACAGTAAAGGCAGCGGGGAAAGAAGTTGTGGAAGAAAATAGAAGAGTGGGTTAAGAACCAAACCAGAAACATTCAAAAGTACACAGTGTGCATGCAAGTATCAGCTGGATGGGATTTCCAGCCTGCTTTCTCCTCTGCCTCCTTAGGCAGACCAGCAGCATGACAAACATTTACAAGAGGAGCAATAAACTGATCCCACTGCGCAGCACTTCTAGATACAGTCGCTGCAGAGGGCCAGGAAGAAGCAGCAGTGCTAGGACAGTCCCCCCCGTACCAATCTTTTTGCTCCCAGAAGGGTCCTACTAGCTCTGCTTTCCTTTCTCCACTCCCGTCCCATCCCTCCCATCCCAAACTTCCTCTGCAGAGTGGAGGGCTGGTAACTGCAGATCCTTCCCACTCCAGCAATGAGGAAACACTAGAGGGAGGTTTTCCTTTCTCCTCTGCTGAACTCACAGTGCCATGCACACAGGGACAGTCGTGTTGCAAGGGGACATGCTGTGCTGAGCTGGGCTTTCTGCCTTGGCTGTGCACTCTTTTAGTAGCTTTTAGGCTACGCTCAGTGGACGTGCTATGACCTGCCTCAAAAGAGGAACGAGACGATGGGAAGATGCAGCTAGGATGTTGCACCACCACTTGGCAGCATCAAAGCTTCCCACAGATTTTCAGGAGATATTTAAGTGGACAAGATTTGTCAGAAAGTGACCAAGGTAACCATAGCAGGGGAAAGAAGAGAAGCTCTCCTCAATTAAAAAAAAAGAAGTATAGATGAACAGTTAAGAGCAATGGACACCAATCTGCTCATGGAGAGCTTAATCTTCCACTTGGTTAGTTTAAAAGTCTTGAAAAGCACACACTTTAGATGCTTTGACATGACTAAGTTTGGCTAGCTGTAAAAGTTTTACTAGACAAGGACTTTATGGGTCCTTGCAGATTAAAGTATTTAAAAGTCCTTTGCAGATTGAAGTATTTCTTGGAGAAATATTTTCCTCTTCAATACCATTTTGTAGATTTTTGAGCATTTCTATTAAATATCAATGCTTTTACTTGAAAAAATACAACTCTGCTATGAAAAAGCAATGACTGATTGCTTTTTTTTCTGTGAAGAAATCAACTTGAACATCATAATTTATTGCACTGGTGCCAACTCAAATCTGTTGGTATTCAATCTGGCAAAATCAGCAATTCAACATTACTGATAGAGATGTTGAAAACCTCAGAGGACCTCTGGAACTCAGCGACCACTGATTTAAAGCATGAGTCTGGCTCATAGGAGTTAGCCACTGATTTTCACTTCTGAAATGGCTCCTACAAAGCAAACACTGGTGTAGTTTAAAGCACAGGTGTTAACCTCTACTTTCCTGGAAGCAGGTGGAGGACAGGACTTGGGACTCCCTCCCTTTCACAATGACAGAACAAATACGAACCACTGAAAAACTTTCCAGAGGGATGGATTCTGGATCCTACTTATCCTATGGACAGAGTGTCTTTTCATAGTCTTCTCAAACATCTTCTGTATTAAGTTGTATTCAGAGGATGTACTAGTGAGCTCCACTGCCTATAAAATACAAACCAGAGCAAAAGAATCCATGAAGTTCCAGGTAGCTCGTAACACACAAAAGCCAAAGCGAAGCAGACGTACTTCCAAGGGACTACCAATAGACCTCAGAAGGTTTAATTTAGTGCTTTAGAGTGATGTCAGCCTGTCACTTCTGCTCCACAAAGATACCTTGCCTCTCCTGTGGGAGCACCCTGAAGGTACAGAAGGGCTCACGGAAATGCTTATCATGTCCAAGGAAGAGGCAAGACCCAATTACTGCAATTTAGATTGCAGTAAGAAAGCAATCTTAAAATAACCTGACCCATTAAGATTAGGAACAAAAGCTATTAGATGACATTTGCATTTGTCCCTGGACATTTCAGGGAGCTTTGTCTGTTACAAAGGAAACACACAGCATCTGTAAAGACCAGCATCATGGGTCTTTAGTTTTTCTCAAGGAGAACTCAGAAACTCACATTTCAATAAAACTTTGGAAACTGCAGAGCTGCTTATTCAAATATACTTACTTCTTTGCTAGGGGAAACTAAGCCTACACTTGCCAATGCTTCTCCCACTGTTTACAAGCTACCCCAAAGTGGACGTTTCCTCCAAAGAAAGGCCAGTGCAATAGAGAATTAAAACATGAATTGTGCTCTACACCTTTCTTCTTTCATGCATGAATTTCGCAATTTTATTTCCAAAGTCATCTGTGCCTTTAATCTTCTAAAATGACCGCTTACCTTCTGTAAACCAGATTGAAAATGCATAATGCTGGCAGAGAAATGCAATTTGGTGACACTTCTCACTTTATTGCTGCCTAAGCCAGGTGGGATTTCTTAGGATTTCAGGTCAAAAGCCTGACATCTCCTGTCTCAGAGACACAGTCCAGGAAGGACAACTAGGATCCTCCTAGGAGTTAATGTGAAACCTACAGCTTGGCCTTTTTGTCACAAACTCCATCCTCCCATCTCAAAACGAGTTAGAGAGGAAAAAAGAAGACTTCACTTCACACTGCAAACAAAATTATTTTTTCCAGACCCCATGTTCAGTTTGTTGATTAAATACTTGAATGAAGAAGAGGCCTTTCACAGGAAAGTCTTAAAAGGATAAAAGAATTAGAAGCATAAAGTCAGCTGCACACAAAAGAATTACTTCTTTGGATTTATTAAATAGATTTTACAAAGTGGAGTGATATTTACCATGTAGCACAGTACTTCCCATCCAAGAATATTTTTCCAAGTCACTTTGCAATACTTCCTGCAACTGAAATCTGTTTCAGTGAGGATCTTATTATTTGCCCAGTCTAGGATACCAGAGATCAGCTTCATCACCTTTTGGGTGAAAATTATAGCTATAATATATTTAAGCATTACAACTCTAAATTACATGCGTAAAGTTCATATTCAGACTACCAAATATGCTTTTGCAATGTTGCATCTCCCGCTGAGGAACTCTCACAGTTCTGGGGGAAACAGAGGGTCAGCTACAGGCTACAAAGCCTCATCCTGTAGGACAGGTATATGAATAATATTTTAATATGATGGTTCGCAAGCAACAAAGCCAGTCCTCTTGCAGCCAAACTGTGTGTGTTCATACTTCTGGCCTCAGAGATGCATCCCCTGCTCATTAAGGGGAACACCACATTGGGACTTGAGCCGCACACATGGTAGCGACAATACCAAGTGTGCAGCTCAGTGATACCCTGGGAGGTCTCATGGTGACGTCTGCTGAACATAGGTCTCGCAGGCAGTCTGACTGCTTGGGTGGATCCAAGCATGCCAACCATTTAGGGAGTGCAAAGCTAGACTCTTGCTGATCGCTCAGCTCCCGCTCTTGCTACAGCACAGCAAGCGTTGGCATGCCTGTGGGGCTTCAGGAAAAGAGCGGCCACACAAAGACCCATTTGGTGAGAGGAAAGCACAGTGCCTTGGTGGCGCTCGTGTCTGCATCCTGCATGAAGGACAGAACTTGAAACACAGCATCAAGTGATGACTACAGGCTTACCAACTCCTGATTCTACTTGGTTAAACAAAGACCAAGGAGATTCACAGCACTTTAGCAACTGATGCTACCTGGGTCCAACATTCACTTCACAGACTCGATGCTAGACAGAAAGTTTATGAGAATAAGGATTTACAGAGGAACACACCGCAATACTCCCAATAAACCATACTACCAAAGCAGAGCTGCTGTTTTTAAATAAGGAAGATTATCTCATTGATGCTCCTTTCGAAATGTATCTCTTCCAGCGCAGCAACGTTTGCCAGGATTATTTGCCAGTGTTTGAAGAACAGGGAATTCATCAAGTTGTTATTGTCAGATGTTATGACAGTCGCCGCACGCATGCAGAATCCCAGTCAGTCCCCATATTACCTACTGTAAAAAAACATGCTTAGGGCCCCAGAGAAAATGCTTAATCTAGTCCAGGTTTGAATTCCTAGTTCTGAAAGTACTACTGTCATTTTCACATTTAGATATACAGTTAACTTCTCCTTTCCTATCAAAGACACTCAGTTTACAAGTTCAGAGGTGGTCTTTTTAAGTCAGCAAGCAAAGTGGGCTCATGGAAACAAGATGATACCTCTATTTCACACATCCCCGCAAGTACCAGGGGTATCATTGATTTGGGCATCAGTTTATCGTTCTATATAAGGCTGTCACCTCAATGACTTCAGAGACACCTAAACAAATGGACTCAACTCAAATTGAGATTGAGGTTTGCAGAGAAAGTGAGGAAAGCAGGAAGTACATGCAACGGAGAGATCTAAAAAGGCCAAATTACTATTCTTCCTATCATTCCTTTAAAAACGCCACCTGAAGTTGGTATTATGCTTAAAATGGTGTAGCTGCCAGACTTCCACACAAACTGTCATGAATTAAATAAATCAGCAGAAGCTGTGTATTTGTTACAGTCTGGAAAGAATACTTTTTCCACTAATTGTGGAAAACAGGTTTTAGCTATCCAGAAGGAGATGACCAATAGAGCAAATTTTCTGAATTTTAGTCTACTGATTTTTCAGAACTAGACATGGATGACCGTTACACACACAAACACACACATACACACACACACACACAGATACTGGTTTTCCAACACATAAGGCATAATCCGGCAGAAGAGGAGAGTGAGGGTAAAATGAAATGTGCAGCACAAAGTAGGAGAACGGGACCAGCTTATGGAAGTTAAAAAGTGCTATTTCTGTTGCTTATACTACTCCCAGTGTAACTCTATTTGCAGACCACTGCAAATAGTTTTAGATCCTAGTGACAATGCTTTCTCTCTGCCATTCTCTGAGGCTATGGGCTGTGCTCAGGTCTGTGATGTGTGTGACAGTGGAGGGTGTCATCTTTACAGAATGTAGAGATTGACCTTTCTAGCTTTCCAGGCCAAACCTTATCCACTGACAACCATCAAGGAAGTATTCTTTATGGCTTTATAATGGCAGGGTCCCAGCCCAGGTTCTAGTGAAGAAATACATACTTCACAGAATCCACTTGCTTATCTGGTCCACCTGTCCATCACTGCAACATTTTTAATAGTGGACTTATGTGTCCTGCATTTGTGTCTATATATGATGAGTACAAACAAGAATTTGGCACCATTTTCAGAAGCTTTTTGGAAGTCATTTAGACATTTAGCACATGCACCCAAAAAAGCAATTCTTGTCACATTTTACCATCTACCTACTGTAATCTCTTCTTTTAAACAGTGTCTCCCTTCCTATCTCGACTTTTCATCAGAACTACAAAGGGAAAGAAAAAGATACCTTATATCCCAACTCAGGTAGTGCAGATTGATCCCAGTGGACAGGGCAGGTTCGATTTGGAATAGAAGAATCCCTTTGTTTCCAAAAAAAAAAAAAAGAAAAAAGAGAACTGGGTGTTACTAATTCTAGTCCTGCTGTGAACTTTCAAACTGGCAGCATCCCCTTTGGGCAGTTCCTACCACCTCTCCCCAGAAATACTCCCCACTTCCTAAAAAAAAAAAAAAAAAAAAAAATCTCCAAATCTCCTCTATGCCAGAGAAGACGGGGGATATAGACTCATTCTGTAAGCTGGGCTTTGCATGATGTCACTCAGTTGTCCAACCTCTTTCCTTTGCTTCTTCAAGAAATAGTCCCTCCCCAAACCCTCCACACTGCAATACATGTAGAAACATAGAGCCCAGCAACTCCAAGCAGGTGGAGTCCCTGGTACCCTTTCTGGTCAATCAAGTGGAGAGGTTTTCTTCCAGTAACATTAGCATTCTTTGCACAATAACTGCCAGTACTGACAACTTTGCATTACAGGTACTTTTGACCAATGACCACAATTTAGATGCAGCATTACCCTTTCTTTATCTTCTCCACATCTTCATAAGACACAAACTTCGGACGTCTGCAGACCTTTCTTCGAGCTCCAAAATGGACATTTGTCTGGGTCATTTCTGGAGGGGAAGAGAGAAGGAAAAAGTCTGGAAGGAGTCTACAAGGTGGAGTTATTCATGAAAGATAGCAGGTATTCATTACTGAAAGACAGCATTTTCATTGTCAGACTCGTCTACTGAAGAACAACTGGACAAAGCCTGCACAAGCTTCCCATCCTTCCCTGTAACTCCCTTTTAAAACTGTCTCTGTCTTGTTTATTCCTTTATACATTAATGTTCTCTAAAAATTACTGCAAGAGCTTGATTGATACTGAAAGATGCTTGATTTTTCATTTTACCATTCACAGGGTTCCCTGACTTTACATCAGTAGGTTTATTATGACTTGGTACAGTATCATCTCATTTCTGCTCCTACATGAGACAGAGTATAGGGGTAAGGGGGAATGCTAGTTTTGTAAAATTTCCCCTTGGTCATCACTGCCTCACTTCTCCTGCCAGGGAGTAAATCTAAGTAAAGTCAGTGAAACAAAGGGAGGAGGAGAGCTTGCAGGTTAGTTTTTGTCAAGCACTGTATAGCAATAAATGATAATGATACCTTTAAAATTGAGCTCGTAATGTTGCCAACCAGCCTGGAAAGGTATAGTGGCATCTTGATCTGCTAGATATAAATTCTCAATAGTATCAGAGTCTGGTGATGTCATCTCACCCCCTTCTCCCTTTAGGATAAAAAAAGAAAGAGAGAGAAGAAGAATGACTAAACACGGTCAGCATTAAACACTGTTTTTATCAAGACAATGGTCATCAAAAATCAAATTAAAAATTCTGCAGGTGAAATGATGCAATGCACACACTCTTAAGCAGGTAAATAAAATGTCTGATTCCTGCACACAGTGAAATTAAGGCATAAAAAGGGTGAAAGAAAAAAAAGGTGAAAACCACAGACAAGATTGGGAATAACAAGACTCTTCCAAACAGAGAGAGTGTAGCTTACAGGAGAAAAACAGATCAGACACAGACACGAGATGCATGAAGAGACTCTTGCAGGAGGTGTGGATGGATGGGAAGTGAGGAGTTGCTCTGCAAGCTCATAGGAGGGAAGACTCTTGGCTTTCCAGACCTTTTCTGCTGGTAAGGGCCATTAAGAGGTAGATTCAGGAGGAAGAAAAAGAAGATGAAACAGGAGTCAGCAGAAAGAGCAAAGGGTGATACAGAGAAAGAAAAGACTGGTAAGGACACAACAGTAGCAGCCTCACATCGCCACCCTATCAAAAAATGCACAGAGCAGTGTAATACTCTTCTGACTCTCTTTTAACAATACCCAGACATTCAAACTCAATATATGTCTTGCAACAGAAACCAACTGGCAATACTGAGCTTTTCTCTTTGTTTTGTTTTTCTACCCCCTTTAGGGTAGAGGAAAATAAATGTTGAAAAGAAGGATAAAGAGGAATCTACCCAGAACTACTGTGGCCTAAAGTGTGATTGCCAACCACTAGTTACATACAGACACAATCACAATCAGCAAGGATGTACACACACATATTCTATTTAGATTTCTACACCAGGGTGGCCTCTCATTTACAAAAAATTTAAAATATGAGGAGATGGTGATGGAGATGCTTTCCATTTCCAGCCACGGGAAACGAAGGATCAATTGCTGGCATTTAACCTGAGTATAAAGACATTAGGTATGTTCTGCCCTTCCACCATTATTTTAGAACATTTGTTAAGAACATCTATAGCTTCACTACCTTGTTTGATACTGTAGAATACAAACACAAGTATTTACTTAATTGACTAAAGGCAAGTTGAGGGGAAGAGGTGACACACACTGCTTCAGCACAGAATGAGGAAGACATATGGAGTATATGGACTCACCTGTTTTCCATATTCAGCCCACTGGCCTCGATCATCTTTCCAATACCAAATCCACTGTGTGGTCAATGCAAATGCAGGTTTTGTCACAGATGACGGTGTAGAAAGGCGCCGAAGTGAAGAAGAACCGCAGGTCATCGTCTCAAAGTTAATATTCTTGTCTGCTATGCTGTGAGGACAAATTCAGAGGTTTACAAAAGTTAATTATATATTTTATTTTCTATTATCTAGTTTAGGCTGTATCAGTTTTATTTAATGTAATGTGACTGGCTGAAGTTATTTAGGTCCAGAATAACAATACCTTCCTGCAGTATGCCTGGGATTTTGGAAAACTGCTACCAGGCTCTAGGGCTAAACAATGGCCTGTGAGAGACTGAATGGAATCTCAGTCTCTAACCAGATGTTTGGCTGCCAACCTTCTAGACAATTTGGGGCCTCAGGCATAATGTAGCAATTAACTCTTCCTGCTCAGCCAGAAAGACTTTGAAAGTCGCCTTCTCTTGGAAATTTTGCTTATCATTTGCACTATCTGGGAGCCTGGACACTCAAAAAAATCACTTGCTCTCTGGAGAGGCAAAGGTCAACATGACCATGTCATTATATCAGTTGTTGACAAAAATCCCAAAACAATTACTACAAATAAATTATCATTAGATATTTAAAATATTGCCCATAAATTCACAGCACTAAATTCCTACCACATATTACTACTCTATGTAGAATTTTAAGTGCAAAGTATTGACATGTTATTTTATAGATAAAAAAATTGGTGATATTTCCATGCAGGTACTTCTTTTTTTCTATTTTTAAAGGACGTCTTTTATTTTGTGCATCCCTCCAGATTCTGAACACCGCCAGAGATTATGGAGCCATGAATCTTTGAGAAGAAATCAGTTCTTCAGGGGCTTAAACATACCATAGTTCGTTTATGGTATGTTTACCATTCAAGTACCATTCATTTACCATTCAGGTTGACACACACTGAAACACACACATTGAAATGAGCAGTACAGCCATCATTATTATACCTGCTGTTTTTAGGGTCACAATAGGCTTTTTCAATTTCCTCCATCATGGAAAGATCATTCCAGGTGATCCCATTATATACCTGCCATCGATATGGCAAATGGTAATGAACCTGTTTGCATCTGTCTGCAATGAGATCAGATATAGTCAAGAGCTCTGTAATCGTGACACAAATTGAGTCAAATTGCTGGCCACTGTCAGACATAGGATGGACTAGATCTATTGTTAGTTTACACAACTACTGAGTATCCTTAAGACATCATACCACCTTAGATTATTTTAAAGACTTAGTGGGGAGCCAATATGGCTTGTATCTGACATTCCTAAGACCGAACTGAAGGATGACATATTTTGATTGAATATCATTAGTGATGCTGTAAGACTAGTCATTAAATTGGTCTAATATTCACAGAAAGTGTAACAATTAATATTTGAACGTTCTTGCCACAGAAACCTGTCAGCGTAACAGAAAAAAACCATAAATGCATCATCTGCAGAGGAAAGGTTTACCAGTATCCTGTTGGCTTTCCCCTGATTATTTTTGCAATTCTGACACTGTTCATTAGTGACTTGGAATCAAAGCGAATCAAAGAGAAGCCATAATGGTCAATGCCAACTCCAAATTCCATCACTTTTGTCTGAGCTGTCAAAAAGACTCAGCCTCTTCAGACTCTCCAAAGACGACATTGTTTTTGGTAAAGCTTACCTTTATTTTTGCAGTATTTCCAGACATAGAACAAGCATATCTCATCACATTTGTCTGTTTTATTGTCCTTTGAATCTTTATCAGAGGAATCGTCTTTTTTACCTACAGGAAGGAACACATCATTTCTTATTTGCTCTTCCCAAAACAATTCAAAGAGAAAGACACTGCATTTGGCATTTCATCCAAAACCAGCGAGGAGTTGATTGCAATTGCCAAGTTAAGAACTTTCACGATGTTACTGTCCCCATGTAGCCCTAACTCTTACAGTCTGCCTTAAAACCAAGGCCCTTCTGTTTTGCAGGACATGACATTTAATAGTTCCTGTTCACCCACTGGAATATATATAACAAGACAGCCTCTTAACTTACAGTAGTACAGTCAAATCCATTCTTTGGAAAGGAAGGTGAGAAAAAATTCCACATGCACAGATGCTATTCTGTCTCCAACACATGGAAGAAAGTATTGCTTCCAGAACAATTAAGGGATCAATCCCAGACTACTCCCTAGACTGGGCACACATATGCCATTGCTGTCCAAAGCTTGAGCAGAAATCTCACTGTTGCTCTGCAGACTGACTAATACTACATCTTTCAGCATATGCCAGGGTAAGCACATAATCTTCTCCAACAACTACAGGGAGCTGAACGGCTGCATGAAAGCAAGCCCAATTGAACAGCACTGCTCCGAAGGCTGAAGGCTTGGACACAATGCATACCTTCATCACTGTCTCCTCCTCCTGTGGGCTGCTGGTCTTGCTTCTGGCCAGGTGCACTGTGACTGGGACCTGCAAGAGAAGGCTGAATGAACAGGACTGCTGGACCATATCCTCAGCTATCTGATGCCATACCAATTTGTTTGTTGAGGACCGTGTCCATCACGCTTGTATTGTTTTCCAGTCTCCTGATGATTTAACAGATCAGCAGTTACAGTTACAAACCCCAGTTAGTCACAATTATCAGCACTCAATTTTGATCTTGTATATAATAGCATATGCAACCATAACACAGTTCTCCTTCCCTATGCTATTCATACACTATATTTTTCCCTCTAGTCTCTCTTGTGCTTTAGCA
This sequence comes from Crypturellus tataupa, assembly GCA_034781795.1. Lineage (NCBI taxonomy): Eukaryota > Metazoa > Chordata > Aves > Tinamiformes > Tinamidae > Crypturellus > Crypturellus tataupa. Next base: position 324,794 of record JAWLRI010000336.1, on the reverse strand, counting down.
CTCAAAGCACAGAAAGAAGGATAGGTTTAGCTGTGAGGTAAGGGAAGAATGGGTTCTACCTCTGTCAAACTCATAATCCTATTTAAACACAGTGTTTCTTACAATTTATATTCCCCTTCTTCAGTTCCTTGTTGAATTCCACATGCTTGTGATCACATATAGCCTGGAAGTTCAAAGCTGTGTTGAAATCAATCCCACCAGTTTTCAATATAGACAATTCATGGGCATTCAGGAGGCTGTGGGACCTCTTGCACTGAACAAATCTACATTCCCCTCGGAGGAAGTGTCGACAAATATGAAGCTTGTTGCAGTTGTTTCGCTGGGTGCAGGTGTCTTTCCCTTGGTTGTAAAATTGGCATACCTAGAAGAAGGAAGGAAAGATGCAATATGAACTCAAAAAAGAGCACATTAGAATCAATATTTTTAAAATTTATTCTCTCTATATATATACAATTTCAGTGGCAGAAGATCTGTGGCTAAATGGCACTGTTATGATCATGGTAACTTCTGTAACCTGAGCAGATTTCTTGTGGGGAGGAGTAGGCATTGGCAGCTGACTCATGCATTTTTAAAGTTATGCAGAGTTGTTTCAAAGGAAAAGGAGAGAGCAGGCATTCATTTTGTCATTTCTGAGCAAAACAGCTTTTTCTCGTATCAACTGCCCAATTTACAGTTATTCTATATATATTATATTCTATAAAATAAAGAAGAACAAGCCTACTCTTGAAAACCCTTATCCTGTGTTGTGTGGGTTACCACTTTGTGGAGGAGAACCTGCAGAATGCTTTCTAAAGCACTCTGCACTGAAGTCTTGAGCTTATGAAGCATGCTGTGAGATTAGAGTACCTATGGAAGTACAATGCACTTTTTTATGCTCCTCCTCAACAAACAAGAAATATGCAATAAATGCACGGTAGAAGCCACACACCAAAAACTTCTTTGTATTCTCTAGCGAGCACATTTTATGTATATTATGTATTTTTAAATGATACAAAAAAATGTTTTATTCTGTCTAAATCCAGAACCTATGACAGAAGGGAGTTACACAACAATATAACTGCTATCCAGCAGTATAAGAAGTTTATAACCACCAAAAAACAAGGGTAGCAAGCAGTACTGTGGTAATCTCTTAACCAGGACCAGCCACAGGTGGAACAGGATACAGAAACAGACCTGCCTTGAAGGTAGAATTGGTGTTATAAACTGACACAGTTTATAACATCAGATTTAACATCAATCACACTCAAATCAATTGAATTTTGCTTTGTTGGAAATTATGTGGGAAAATAACAAACTTTAGTGCAAGAATTTGAAGGGAAAAGATTTTACACAAAATTCACTGCAGTCACTTGGTCATTTTCTCATATATTCCACTCACTCTATTACACTCCCAAACACCAAAAGTGCAGACTTATGTACCAGGGAAAGGGATGCCTCCTTTCTGAGGTTCATCATCTCTTGGGTAAGAACCGACATTGTTGATAAGAGCAGAGTTTTTGGACAGGTGTTTTATCCCCTCCAAGCTTGTAAATTAATTGTGTGGGTGTTTTGTCACCTCAGTCTTGCTCACATCACACTCTGTAAATCTCTGGTGAAGTTGCTAACATTTCTGTCGTTCTTTCCTTGTTTGTCTTCTAACATTTCTGTCATTCTTTCCTTGTTTGTCTTCGAGTCAGGGTAACAGGCACACCAAATGTGCTGTAGCTTTACAGTCAACTTCCTGCTGTCAGAGGGCAGGTCTACTGGCTAGACATAGGTGACGTGGCATTATGAAAGCATGGACCTCGTGGCCTTTATGTAACTATACCATTCCTTAATGTTTTCCAGTTTTACTGTTGTCATGCTTTTGGTTATCAATACACACCATTTTTTATTATCTGTATATTGGTTCATCTGGTGCTCCCCTGCACAACTGTTGCCATTTATAGGTCATTCAGACTAATCTTAACCTTTCAGTTACAAAACTTACCAGTTTAACATTCAGATCATATTTCCATCTTTCTCATCCTTTTCAATTCTTAACTAAAAATTTCGCTTAAGAAATCAGTACAACTCACATCAGGGAGAAGGAAAGGGTCATTCTGGAGAAGCAATACTTTCAGCTCATTTTCATCGAGACCAGACAGTTCATGGTTCTTCAGGATTTTTCTGTTCTCAGCAGTGTTGATGTCATGGCAGTACTTACAAGCGCTGCAAGAAAACAGAAGTATCAGACGTTCACTTCTTCAATCAGGTTCATTTATCGAAGCACCTTAAACAATGCATATCTGATAGAAGTTTCTGTGAGCATTTAGATGGCCTCTGTTACCAAATCAGCTAGGGAATGGAGTACTCAGCATAATAGGTCTGTAAAATATAATAGCATTATTTTCCCCATTTTAAATATTGACATGGCCAGACCATTTAATAAGATAAAAGCACAGACTGGTAGCCAGCTTTGACTACTCTTTCTTCCTTTCCAGTACAAAGTAACTCACACAACAATTTTTCCTTCCATTTGGAAGGAAAGCTAATTTAAGAGAATATACATCAGTGATGATGGCAGTTATAACAACCTTAATTTTGTGAACATAAAAGATTGTCGTCCTAGTTAGAGACCGCAAAGAAGTAACAGTTTGGGATCCCCAAACAGAAAGCTAATGAAGCTAAACACAACACATTTTGTTATTCCTGCTGTCTGGCCTCAGTAAGTCTCACTCTTATGTGTGACTTAAGTATGACCTAATATAGCATTAAGACTAGACATAAAAAAAAAAAAAAAAAGTCACCCAGTACTGCTAGGACTACAGTCTCTCTTGTGCCAGTCCTCTTGCACTTCAGTTGAAACTAGAAACTCTTTTGAAACTTCTAATAATATTTTTCCTCATGGTGTATCTCATCCCATACTTCTACACAGACTTTGATGCATTCTTCTCCTATCAGTTGGGCACTTTGCTTTGTAAGTAAATAAATAAGTATGCAAGTTTGAAATGGAAATTTGCCATTTTTGGTCTGTAGAAATAATCTCTTAGCAATCCTAGACTCTGCAGACACTGGATTAATGATTGTAACAGTTGCACAGCTACAAGGCATCCAAGGTTAGAGCCATCAACATAAATTCAGAGTTAACTTCAGATTCCAACAACAGTCACACTAAACCACAATGTCCAGCTACGACATAGCTCACAAGTAGACTAATACTAGATCTGGTTGATTTAACAATATATTGGAGGAAAAATTACTGAAAAGCTTTTCATCAGATACAAGGCAAAAATGATTTGACTTCACCCCCAAATGCACCAATTTCATTAAACAGAAAGACCTGCTTCAGATGCTTTTCTTTCCAGAGGTTCTAAAACCAAAACCAATGCAAGATCAAGAAGCATTGTTAGATTACACTTTTTCAATTAAAATAATCCTTTCTCTTTATCCACGTGGTACCTGATCCATCCAGCATCATATCTATCCTGTTGTTTTAATCACCCCCATATGAATATGCTCTCAAATGTCTATTCTTCCTTTCATTAGCATAAAGTGAATTTTGAATAGTTAGCAACATTGAGAGGCCAGAATACTGTCTTTTCAACATTATGAAGCAAATCACTCAACAGCGCACTTTTGTTCCCTTGAATTAAAGTGTGAGGGCTCCATGCACTTAAAGATACTTAAAACAGTTAATCAAATAAGGAAGTTTTCTACTTTACTGAGTCAATACAGCAAAGCCAGAAAAAATAAAAAAAGTTAGCATTCTAAAATGCTTTGCTAGGATCATTCTGAGCTATGCATGGTCTTTCCGTTCAGATTTGGCTGCACAACGAACTACTATTCTGGGACAAATGAGGAGGGATCCGGCATGACATCTGCACATCACAAACAGTGTCGCAGAGTAAAACATACGGCTTTGGGGAACCAGTGCATTTTTTTCTCCAGAGACAGTTCAATGGAACTGCTGGCTCTTAGCAAGGAGATTGCCATTTCTGCATTTGTTTTTAGTTTTCCCTGTTATTATTTAAATTCTATACCAGCTTTGATTAGCCAGAAAAAAAAAAATGACATCCCTAGAAAGAGTGTGTATGTCCCAACCTTCCCACTCTTCTTTTTCTTTAGGTAAGTCTAGAAAACAGAGACTGCAGCAAGCGGGAGATCAAGCACCATCTCTGAGAGGTATGGCCGCAAGCGGAGCAGTGATTTTAAGCAAAATTAAGCGACTAAGACGTAAACCTTCCAGATGAAAAGCAGGTGTTTTGCAAGCGCCTTTCCCGTTTCCAACAAACGGCCGCATGCTCTTCTCACCCGGGCTCTGCTGTGCCCGGGTACAGGGGGAAGCGCGAGAAGCGGCAGTGAGAGGCAGCGCGGCGGGGCGCGGGCGCGGGCGCGGGCGGGCGCTCACCTGGGCGCGCGGCGGCAGCGGCCCATGAGGCTGGCCTTGCAGAGGTGCAGCCGCTCGCAGCC